>OX579642.1:21842574-21923977 GCA_951230915.1 Antitrichia curtipendula
TAATAATGAAGCAAACACTTAATAGCTTTCCTTCATACCGAACCAAGGAAGGGAGCAGGGAGTGACGTCCTGGCAGGGAGCGGGTTCTCCTGGCCCACACAGCACGGCCGTCCCCCCCCCCGGAAAGCTCGTGGGGGGTACTTAATGTCTCGCGTCTCTGGGGGCTTGGGCTGGATCTCAACTGAGTCCCTCCCCAAAAGCTGCTTTTCAAAATCCCGTGGATGAGGTAAGCGACTTGGAAAGTGAATTTTGATCCCCTTTGACATTTTGTAAGTCACAAGAAGTTGAAAAGCTTCCTTGCCACCTTTCTCAATTGTCAACTCATGTAACGTTGACAATGCAAATTGGTGAATGTTGGAGGAAATTCACTCATAACTTAGTGAGTGAATATTTTTCTAGTTCAATTTGAAGATGTGCTTCCACAATTGTTTCTTTCCCGAAATAGTGACTGGAGAGCAACTTCTATACATTTTCAGGGATCTTCTCCTTACCTTCTTTCTTATTTGCATTGTTGTGAAATATTTGTATTTAGGGTTTCTTACTTTCTTTTGTGGTTGAAATTTTTTTTTATTGAACAATTTTATTTGGTTAAGGGACAACTCATAACCAAATCATGGCTAAGCGTTAAAGAAGCATTAGAAACATGTTGCTATCCAATGAAAGAAATAATGATTTAACCTTAGTGAAAACATCACAAGGTACTACTTCATCTAATAATAACACAACTTTAAATCCCATTGAATTAGCATCAAAATCATGGAAAGATGCATGGTACACACAGTTTGATTGGATTGAATTCAATTCCACACTAGGGAAGTTTTTTTTGTAAAACATGTAAAGAAAAGGGTGGTAAATCTGTTTTTGCAAAACAAGGCTTAGTAAACATCAAAGTCTCAGCCTTCTAAGATCACGCTAAATTTGATGAACATAGAAGGTTAATATGGGCTAACCACTCAGGTCAAAAAATCATGGAGAAAGTCATCATGGAATCTAATAAGACATGTGACAAAGCTATTTTAGCCCTCTTCAAAGCAGCTTACTACATTGGTAAAAAAATATTGTCTTTTTCTAAGTTCGTTGGATTGTGTAAATTGCTTATTTCCTTGAATGCATGCATCACTAAAGAATTATATATATCATGATGAAAAATCAAGCTTTGACCTAATTTTTTAAATATCAAATGTGATTAAAAAAAATATGATTGATAAAGTTAAAGACTCTAAATACTTTGGCATTATGATAGATGAGTCTACAGATATTTTTGTTTAGGGTTACATGGTTGTTTTTGTTACTTTTAAAGAAGGGAGAATGCCTGCATGTGTATTTTTAGGGTTGGTAGAATGTGTATGTGGAAAAAAAGATTCTACTTTCATATATGATGCTTTAATATCCACTTTGAAGGATTGGGGATTGGACTTCAACAAATTCTTAGGTTTCGGCTCAGATAGAGCATCTGTAATGGTGAGATCTAAAGCTGAAGTTGCAATCCAGCTTAAAAACAAGGTAAATTCCCATCTTCTTGTTGTACATTGCATTGCTCATAGAACAAATTTGGCTTCTTTAGAGGTAGCTAAAGGACTTGGTGTTCATCATTATCTAATGAAATAGATAACCTTATTAATTTCGTAGCTTCACATTTCAAGAAGTTTGCAAAGAAGAAGTCCTCTTTGCAAACTTTGCAAAAAGAATTATTTGACTCTCAAAAATTCCTAGAAAGATTTCATAAAATCCGGTGGTTATCTAGGTGGCAAGCTCTTATAGCTCTTTGTAATAGTATGGAGAGTGTTTTGGTATATTTTCAAGACACCTCATATAAATAGAAAGATATACTACGAATATAATATTATCCTATGAACATATTTGTATTACGATTAATATATTAATATCTGTATGAATATTCATATATATTCTTATGAATATACGAATATTTTTAGGAAATACACAAATTTTCATATTCATTATAATATTTATATATGATGATATAAAGTTAGTGCAGAAAATTGACCACTGAATACAAAACATGGTGTATCAAAATAAATAAATAAGTAAATTTAAATTAAATAAAAAAACACAAAAATATGTTCACTTCAACTTTCCATCTTCATGCACATGTTCATGGATGTCATTCTCCTTCTCATTATTATCTAGTGTATTGAACATAGCCTGGATACTTTGTTACCATAGCCTAATACAGTCTAACCTCTTTTATATGACACCCTTTAACCCCTAAAAGCCCATTGTCCCTTCGGGGGACAAATGCGTTTTTGGGCAGGTACCTACGGGCTGCAATTTTCTCCTGATTTTTTGAAACTTTTTTTGGAGGTAGAAAAGCTGATTAGCTACATGGGAATATAATTTTTTTCACAATCGGTGCCTGGTAACAAAAGTTATGACCAAATAAGCTCAAAACAAGGGACGGGAGGCAGCACGGGCACCAAAAAAAAAATTTCACTTTTTTATTTTTTATTTTTTTTAATATTTTTTTCTCATAGATTATATTTTTTTTCTATCTGGAAAGCTTTTATTCATTTCATTTGGATTTGTTATGAGAAAGTTATGGACATTCTATTTTTCGGGTAGTTAGAGCATCTTTTTGAAAAAAATAACTTGTAGGATTCATTTCTAAATGCAATTTTTCAAATTTTTCAAAATTTTTTTTTTTTCATGGTTAAGTTTACTTGCTAGAACAATCTCACCATAGGGATTAGTGCATTTTAATTCCATCTAAAATATATGAATACTTTAGATTTTCCTTCTATCTTGTACCTACTTCTCCTTAACAATTTTTTTAATAATGAAAATTATGTTTTTTTGATTTGATTTTTTTTAATTAGACTCTCAACTCAATTCTCCACTATAAAGATTTAAAGCTCAAAACTCTGTAGTGCAAAAATTTTAAGTTAAAAATGTTCAAAGTCAAAAAATCCAGTCCCACAATGTGCTGAAAAATTTGTTTTTTTCACTTTAAACGTAGATATCTTGCAATTTGTGCGGTCAAGAATTCTGAAATTTTTTCCACACATTCTCATACTAGTTAGGTGTAAGATCCTACGGTTAGATGTGCAAAAAAAACATTTTTAATTTTTTTTCACTCTTTGCTAAAAAAGTGTCAGTTTTAGGTGTTTTTTTGGCAGAAAAAAGGCCTTGGGCCTTCAGGGGTTAATATGATATTTCTCATGTTATGACAAGATTCTTGGGAACGGATGTCCCCAATGAGAAACTTTGTTCTTTTATGCAATAATTACTCTTGCTAATATGACTTGAGTACATTGAGAGATGCAAGAATCTGGAGAATCTAAGGCAAATCTAGGGTTACCTTTTTAATGTGACAGATGCAATTAATTTTTACAATGACACCTTCTTAATATGCCCACTATGACGGGAGTTTAGTTGGTCATAATAAGGGAGTTAGATTATAGTAGATTCTGCATAAAATAATGTCAATTATATCTTTTGTTCATGTGGTAAAAAATAATCATTAAAAAATAATCATAGAAATTAGCATTGACCTAATTGGGATTTTTTTGGGCAAAAATATGTTTAATTTGACAAATGAGTGCTGATTGCTGAATCTGCATAACATTCAGTAGCCTTCAGGGAGGCTGCCTTTCCTTCCCTGGAGGCCTCATCCACGATGTTCATCTACGGCTCATTAATCTAAGCTTCAGTATAGGGAGTGCGGCATTAGATTCATGGCGCACTCCATTTCCTTTTTATAATTTCAAGATTGAACATACAAATAAATATGATTTACAAAAAAAAATGGTTTGCGTAAAATTCAAGCTAGAATCATGATTAGCATACCAAGGCAATCTTCGATGTGACCATTACAATAATTTACTTTTCATTTGTTGAATGTCAAGAAAAGCTCCTTATATACCTATGGGGTGGTAGGAGTTAGAACAACCCGTGTGGGATATGTTAATTTAGAATTTGTAGTTTTTCAACCACTCATAGTTAAAATCAAAAGTAGGAATTGTGATAGAAGTATAATTTCAGACCTCATTTAGGAATAGTATAATAAAAAAATTCAAAAAAAATTGAACTATGAAAAGTTGGTAAATTAAGATAAATTTCATCTCTAAAAATTCAATTGAGATTATGATTCTCCAATCAAAAGTTGTAGACAAATTTTAGAGAGGATGTTTGAAAATGTGAAAAACAAATTCCCTTCCAGCCCCTATCTGAAATTTATCCATAACTTTTGATTGGAGGATCAGAATCCCAAAAGAATTTTTGGAGATAAATCTTAACTTCATTTCACAACTTTTTTCAGTTTAAAGTTTTTCTTAAAAAGTTTTTATACTATGCCTAAATGAGGTCTGAAAGTCTACTTCAATCACAATTGTTACTTTAATTTGATTACACTATGAGCGGTTGAGAAAATACAAATTCTAATTTACATATTCCACATTGTTTATTTTACCTCCTACCATCCCATAGGTATATAAATAGTTGTCTTTGCATTCTAAGTTGCAAAACACATTTGCCTTAAGAAGTATTATAAGGAATTTTGAATGTTGAAATTCATTGGCTCAATGATTTGATAGCTATTTTGTATAAAACTCATATTTCGTGTACTATTTGAATTGACAATACTTGAATTTATAATACTCCGAGTCTGTAGATTTTTTGCACTATGAGATCTGAAAGTAGTATTTTTTTTACCCCAAGTTTGAAGTAGCCACCCTGCCACTCTGACAAATTTTGACGCGTGTTCATTAGCTACTGATGGTGCCCAATATTTGGCACCATATTTTGTCAGAGGGAAGGCAGACTTGGCTTTTGCTACTGAATGTTATGTGTTATGTGTTATATAGGCTTATGGTTTGAAGGAGATAGAGAGATTTGCGATTTTGCACAACTGCTTCTTATGCTGACCCCCATTTTATATGATGGAAACTTGAAAGAGATGGACTGAGAAATTACCCTATATCATCACGAAAATGAGCCTACTTTTTTCAATATCCTTGCAACATTGCATCTACACGAGTGGAGAGGCTTAACAGTAGAGTATCTAATTAATACTCTTGCAGTACTGCAATTTAGCAATATTTAGTGTATACAAATGTTGTACTGCACTTAATTAAGAAACTTAAGCGCAGTACTACATGCAGTACTGCAAAAGTATTAAGAAAGGAGTGTTTGTTCACATTTTGCAATTGAAAAATATTTAAATAATAAGTATTGTATTTTTAAGAAACAAAGTATTAATACAATATAAACGCAATATTAGAATTTTTAAAAAAAAATTGTTATTGTCTTTGTATAAGCGCAATATTACATGCAATACTGCAAGAATATTAGCTAGTATAGCCCCTTTTGCAATACTGCATCTGTACGAGTGGAGTTAGGGGGCACTTTCCTGATGATATTCCAGCATAAAATCATAGTTTCGACTGAATTTGAACCACCTTTCTCTTATTCTTCCTGTATGGTGTATTGAATACCATGAAGAAGAAAAGGGCCTTTTGTTTCTTGTTTCTTTTGTCCTCTACTTCTGCCTATTCTGGTAGTTGTGTGCCTTTGAAGGATGGAACTGTTTTTGTGTTATGACTGTCTGCTGCTATACAAGTGGCAGGGCGAATCAGCCCATCTAAGGTAAACCAGCCTATGACAGGCAGATTGCCTGGTTTGCCTTGTTGACATATTTGAAATTTTGAAATTTTTTTTCCATATAAAGGCAAACATGAAAAATTGGTAGAACAATTGAAATTTTATTTTTTTGACAAAGTATGAATTTGTTACAGATTTTTGAAGTGAATTGGCCAGATGGCTCAAAACAGTCTGTAGACTATCCCGCAACCATCAAAAACTATACCCATGGTGGTCATCAAACCACCCAATGCAGTTACAATATTTCCTAACATGGTTGAAATATTTTCTAACATGGACATGACATAAAGGAATAAAAAAAGTTAGTTCATGTAATGAATTACACTAGAAAGGGACGAGTTCCTAAAACAGTCTCTAACATCTCCATCACCATCATACAAAACATTGATTTCAGCCATCAACCTACCTAATAAAGTTTTGCTTACATTAATTGGAAAAAATCTGGCACAGATTGATGGAAAACTATAATGGGTCATCTTATAGATGTCTGTATTAGGCACTTGGCCTGTCATAGGCTGGTTTACCTTACTCTTTTCCTCCCAGTTAAAATACAGAAATTGGCATTTATATGTTTTTAGATTTTGACTCCTAATTTGGTTTCAAAAGTCTTAACCCTAGACAGCTCATGGCCGTTTTGAGTAAAAAACATCCTAGCTTTTGAAGTGCTATAAATCTAAATGTGACTAAGTAATAAAGATCTTAACCGTACAATCAAGTAGTACACATGTTGTAGATGTCATGGATCAAATTTGAAGTCATTTGACCATGTAGATTTCAAGATTATAATGTTTTAGTGTTGAAAATTTTCCTAAAAACACATTAAGAGGCCAAATTTGATTTCTAAACCTAATCAAATGAAAAAACTTTAAACTACATAGTGATTCAAAACCAGGATACAAACACATTGGTGAAAAAAAATATCATTCAATTGACTCAATGTGTTTGCAAAATGGCTTGCAAATGTCAAAAATAGGCAAGAAAAGTTGCAAAAAACACATCTAGGGCTGAACCTCCTTCTACTAAAATGCTTCTCAGTCATTCATAAATTATCGGATTGATATGAAAATTTAGCCACACAAACTAGACTAGTATGCGCAACTTTAACAAAAACAATTATTGAAAAAGGACATTTTATGAAGAAGACACAAGCCGCCGAAGTTCACTATAGTCCTTAAATGGCGGGATTTTGAATTTTGAATTGCAACCAAACATTCAAAACAACTTGGATTGACATGAAAATTTCACCACAATAACTAGAATTCAAGGGAAATACAACCCAACAAATTTTATTGAAATCTAACATTGGATGAAGGAGATACAAGACCCCGAAGTTGCAGCCATGAAGTGCACTTTGGTGAATCAAATTGAGCCTATGAACTTTGGTTGGCTTCCAGAAAATCATTACCTCTTTGATTGATCTGAAAATTTTACCACACAAACTAGAAGAAAAGGCTCAACTTTCCCAACAAGTTTTATTGAATTTGGACATCGGATGAAAAAGTTACAGTACTTTGAATTTAACTTAAAACTATGTGAGGACACTTTTTGTCCTCTTGGGCGGTTTAGGGTTAAAGAGTTGCTTTAGATGGGGGAGTCAAAGGCCGTGAAAACTTGAAGCCGCTTAGCTCAAATTTCAGCCCAAACGGCTTGAAACACTTATTATAATAATAATAGAGTCGGAGTCGTTTCTTCCATATGTAAAGGCTTGATAGTTACTTTGTAGGGTGATATGCATGGAGTTTTGGGAATTTCAGCTCATCTTTTTCATTCATTTTTGGCTGTTTAAATTTCAAGGCCATCCTATGGTGCTGATTAATTAAAAAAAATATGTTTCATTGAAAAAACTTTTAAATGGTGAAATGAGAAACGGTCCCAAGGCCAAGAATTGGCCTTCCATTCTTAGTGGATTCATTTTTTTGGAGCTCACACCATATCAGACCTTGTCTTTTAAACATTAAAATGTTTTTCAAAATTTTGACCTTCATTTCTTGTGTAAAGGCCCTTGGGATGTTTTTATGAATTTTGGACCAATGAAAAGCAACAATTTTGACAATCTTTAGCAATAAAATGGCCTTGACTCCTCATATAAAGCAACCCTAAATTGATTTCAGGGAACTCAGTTCTTACTCAACAAGGCAAGAATAGGAACACTTTTTTTGTTTGAATTCCCTCATCTATATCCCAAGGATAATGGGATGAGTGTCAAGTGGAGTTCATTTGGTTTACAAATATTTGGAGTGCACTCTTCTCATGCACTTCTCAATCTCCAAAAAAAAGATTCAATAATTAAAAAAATTTGCACTACTTTCATTTTCTTTTCTTTTCACACTATCAAATTGAATGTTTAATATATAAATTATAACATCTATCACCAAAAATAACTTCAAAATTCATGATATTGGAATTTTTAATTTCACATGCTTTGATGGGAATTTGCATTCTTTCTATGAATGATTTAATATGTCTTAAGTAACAAAAAACATCTCTACACTTATTTGAATTAGGTGGATAAAATGAGGGTTTGCATACCACTCAAAAATAAGTCAAAATACTTTTGTTTTTGATCGAAATTCAATTGTGTATATAGTCCATCTTATGTAATATAATATTTCCAAAATTTGATTCTAGGATTTTAATTTTATTAATTTTTATGACAAATTATATCAAACAACAAAATTCATAGTCTTATTCTATCCCACTGTACACATCAAATCTTCCATGTGTCCTACTAGCATTTATAGATCAATTCTAGACAATATCAATAAAGACAACCTCAACCTAATAAAAAATATGATGTTGACTATGGATATTTATAATCGTATTAATAGTATATCAATATTTTCTGTACTCATAACCGCATCAAGTCTCCAAGGTGAACAGCCTCTAGTCGATAGAACAATGTAGGTAAGGGAAGTTGGCAAAACAGGTCCGTAACGGGAAAAGGATTGGCTCTGAGGGTTGGGCCTAGGGGTCTGCGCCTAGACCCTGTAGGCTGTCGGAGGTTTGCCCGAACTGCTCGCGCGGCGAGGGCGGACCCCCACGTGCCGATTGGGCGACGGTCGTAGAACGTTGAGGGTGACCCCGACTCTTCCTAGGGCCTAGGCAGTGAACAACTGATTCAAAATTGATACGGACAAGGGGAATCCCACTGTTTAATTAAAACAAAGCATTGCGATGGTCCCTGTGGATGTTGACGCAATGGAATTTCTGCCCAATGCTCTGAATGTCAAAGTGAAGAAATTCAACCAAGTGTGGGTAAACGGCGGGAGTAACTATGACTCTCTTAAGGTAGCCAAATGCCTCATCATCTAATTAGTGACGCGCATGAATGGATTAACGAGATTTTCACTGTCCCAAAGTACTCCAAATCTGGATTCCTCCTCACTCGATCCCCCTTACTCCTCAACACTCAAATACACAAATCAGCACAACTCCGTACAACAGATAGAGTTTGAATGTCCACTTGGTGGCTTAGATTAAAGAAGGGAATGAAATAAAACATGAAGGCACGCTAGAAGAGAATCAAAGGCAATGACCTCTCACCCGTCTTTAAAATCCAAAGTAAAAAGCAAAAAGGGCCACCCAAAACAAGGGGAACCACACCTTGACCCTCTAAGATATCCGGAACGCCAATGCTAGTTACTCCTTAAAATCCGGAATTAGGGTCCCACATTCTAGTCCAGAATCAAAATCCAAAACCTAACTACCTACCACCTAACTACTTCGCCTTCCTTGGCTTCTTTGAGCTACTACTTTTCTGAGCTATAGGTGTCTTTGCCTTGGTCTTCTTTACTGGTGTCAACTTCCTTGCAACTCGGGTTAGAATCGTCCGCTTCAAAGGAAGAGAGTCTTCATCCAATTCCATTTCCAATCCGGATCCAAATCTGAACTTGTTCTTCTCGGACTCTAATATCTCGTTAATCTCCTTCTCTAGTTCCGGCAAACCCAGATTGATTGACGTCTCAGAGTTTTTTGGTGAAGATCCCAAGTGCATATGCAGAAAGTTCTCTGGATGAGTCCAAGACGGATTTGGCAGAGCCTCTAATTGGTTGATGAAGTCACTACAAACCGTTGATCCAGGTAGGTTTACTGACCCGGACCTAGGAGGTCGAGGTGATAGAACCTTGGATGGAACAGAAGTTTCTAACTGACCTGGAATACTCAGCTCCTTCACCGGATCGCGTACCAAAGTTGTACTTTTCTGTGACATCCATCCATGACTCAAGGCAAGACCGGTAGGCGGCTTCAACAAGGACCCAAGTCCCTCAGGTTGTGGTTGAACCGGAATGTCTATAGTCGACTTGATCGGAGTCTGTAAATAAGAATTAGCGGGAAGATCCAAAAAGTTGGAGAAGTCCATGGCCTGGTCCAGATCGACCCATGCCACCAATGCTTGCATATCCTTCAGCAACCTCTCTATCCGTGCTTGAAAGTCCATCAAGATCATCACCACCTTGGACCCGACCACTTGACCACCCAGAACTAGTTGGATGTCATAAAGCGTGACCTTGTTCACCAAATCTGCCGGTTGGGTGATTAGTGAGGTCAAGCTCTGCACATCGTGGAGTGTGTCTTTCTCATTCTGCCTCGCCAACAAGCCCTCCCCTTCTGTCCAATTCGCTCGAGTTTAGAGGTTGTCCCGGCTCCTCTCTAAGTTCCGGATCTGCTCATCCTTCTCCCTTACCGTTTCCAAACTCGACCGCTGTCAGATCTCTTCAAGGATGTCCTCAAGTTCCACCTTCAGCTTGTTCGAAATCTCCGTGACGAACCCCATCGCCTTCTAGTGTAAGTCCTAGGCCTGCTCTATCCACCGGAACCTGATATCAAAGAACTCAGGGCTAGCCAGCTTCTCTCCTTCCGGATTCCAGTTTGGCTCAACTAGATCCAGTTCG
The DNA here is from genome assembly GCA_951230915.1 of Antitrichia curtipendula. Lineage (NCBI taxonomy): Eukaryota > Viridiplantae > Streptophyta > Bryopsida > Hypnales > Leucodontaceae > Antitrichia > Antitrichia curtipendula. The sequence continues at coordinate 21,853,083 of OX579642.1, forward strand.
GGCAGCTTCCCTCGCGAGGCCGGATCCATCAACTTCCGCCTCGTGTTTCGACTGCAGCTCATTTGTGAGGCCATACTTCAGAAGTTCGCATTTGGTGTTGTATAGCAGTACCTCATCCGGCATCAGAACCTCTCCATGGTAATAGAGGTGAAACAAATACAAGCTAATCAGGCTATACTTGCTTTTAGCCATGTGATTAGCCAGTTTGGTCACCACACCCGCAACGACTTTCCCCTAGTGCACAATTCTATCTTCCATTGCTCCAAAAATGGTGTTAGCTATTGTGATCGTAACCCGGCTAGGTTTTTCCGGATACAGAATCAGGATCATGAATTCTAGTACCCGTCTATGCCTCTTGTCTATACAATTACTAATGGCATATTCTTCCTTTGAATTGGACGGATTTTGGAACTTTTCGGTTGCGTACTTATCCGTCTGCGATGCTCATTCGGATTCAAACTTTCGGAACGAGTATACCTCCGTCTAGATGTCGTCCGTCTAAACTCCGGTCTGTCCCCTCACTGTCAATTTGTACTGATTCGGTACTCTTGTGATCAGTTCCTGGATCATATCATCACTTCGGAGATTCCACGGTTTCTCCAGCAACCCGATACCACCTAACTGCCTGAGATCATCCTCTAATTCTTGGTGGATGACTGGGTCGATACGTATGGTCGGACAAACCATCTAGGCCGTGACCGACTACTTGGTGGATTTCGGATTGTTGCTATCTGCCATAGAATACCAACACAACAAACACAAAACTAATCTGGCGCACAAAGCATCAGCCTCACTTTTCTCTATTCGCGGCACAATCACTATCTCACCATTCTTTCTCTCAACTTTCAACGCGCAAGGAGTTCAGAAAACTAAAAAGGAGGAGAAAATGGGGTGGTGGTGACCCTTATGTACCTGACAAGCAGTCGCCAGTTCCCGGATGGGAACTAGAATAGAATTCCGTTCCCGTCAGACGTACTCTAGCCTCGTAGGCCAGATCCCTAGACCGTAGGTTCCGACGTTCCGGCATGCTTCCGGATTCCGGATCTATAACCGGATCACCTCCAGCATTCTAGAAGAGTACTTATTCTAAAACTAACCCTATTTGGACTAAAGTTGTTACGTCTTACACACAATTTTGGAAAATTCCTTCTCTATCACACCCTATTCTATTCTATCTCTACTGAATTGGAGTTTCCGTACTTTGACACTCAACTAAAAAATTCATAGTGATTATATTTTGAGAAATAAAATTCTAAAAAAATATAAAATCCTTCTAAACTCTATTTCTGTATATGGGAAAAGTTCTCCACTCAAGAAACATGTGCTCCAAATATGCGTAATTGCTTAAATGGTCGAAATGCACCTCTAAAAATAGGCTACCTTATAGGTACAATTGTTTCCGATTACATTTTATGAAGCTTGGAATGGTTTGTTTTTTAACTAGTCAAGGTTGGAACTAATAAGTTCATGACACATGTCCCAAAATAGTGAGAAAGAAAGTAGGAAATAATGAGTAAAAAATTAGTTCTTGAATGATCAAAATTAGAAGAGTCTAGACATTGGCTATGGATCCGGTGCACTTTTTGCCTCCCAAAATTCATAGTAATTTTAGTTCAAGCGATCAAATTTTTTATTTTTTTGCAATCCTCGTCATTTCTATTGATGCACCTCTAAAAATATTTGTTTTGCCTTGCACTACTCCTGATCATATCTGTAGTTGCTTATTTGATCAGTTATAGGTGGTTCTACCTTAGAACTAAAGCAGTGATGTAGACAAAATTAATCCCTAAATGTCCAACGCCTTTTTTGAGCTTCTAGGAATTTGTTCTAAATTGAACAAAATGCCAACATTTTGATAAGTTGTATCAACCTTTTTTTGAATTCTAACCATACAAATTCAAACTAGAGATCACATAGGAAAAGAAAACACAACAATATCACTTATAGATTGAAAGATTATAATGTTTGATCACGAGGGTGTTGAAACTACAAAATTGATTTGAAGTCTTTCAATCCTCTTTGCACATGTCAAATCTAAAAATTTGGTTACCAAAGAAATATGAGGACAAAGGCCCAAACATGAATAACCCCAATCAATGTATGGCTTCTCAAAATCTATTCTACAATTTTTTTAAATGAATCTCTAATGTGATTGTTTCTCAAAGATTTAGTCTATTTGGGCTCATTTCCAAGAGTCTTCAACACTATAGAAAGTCAAGATTGCAATGGACACCCTTGCATAAAATCTTGAATAGAAAAATCATAATTAATCATTTTCAAAGTCAGATTTTTGATGCTAAAACTAAACTTAAAAATAAAAAATAAATAAAATTTATGAACTACAAAAAACAGCAACTTGGTTGGATTTTATTTAACTTCAAAGTGTTGTCGACACCAAATTTTGGTGCCTTGGGCATTTAGGGGTTAATGCTGAAAATCCACAAAACATCAATAAGTTAATAATTGGCAGGAATGTCTTGGACTAACCTTCAAATAAAAATATTTAGTTGAGCGTTGTCTGTCATAATCAGAGGCAGGGCTCCGGGAAAGGGTTTACAGGTCCAAGTTCCACATGCTGATGAGTAGGTTCAAGATCTAAATTAACTGTAAGTTACTGACGGAACAGTTCCTTTGTCTGTTTTGTATGTTTCAAAAAATAATGTAAAAATAATGAACAGGTGGTAGTCATGTCTCTCAGGCCCGGTTCAGACTAGCGGATGGACAAACTGATTTCCAAGCTCATTGGTCGAAATTGCATCTTTGTCTAGTGTACTTTTCAGACGTAGGGTTTTGTCCACTTCATAAGCTGCCGCATCACGAACCAATGTGTATAGTTATAGAAGCATGCAAGCTAAGAGCCGCAACTTTTTCCGCAACAATTTTTAGAATAATTCAAAATACAATAAGCATCACAACTCCATCAACACAATGTTGATTCCTAACACAAGCTACCACATTCAAATTCCACTTACACATCTCTACGCAACAAAGAGAAGCTTTTCTGCTATAGTGAATTTTTTTAAGGGGTCTAACAAGTGTGGTGATTGATCAATAGGGCTAATAAGCAGTTGTAGATCCAACTTGTTTATATTTTGAGTGCACCTTGGAGCACACAAAGCCATGGGTTTCTAAATTTGCTAATAGCGTAGTATTCCTTTCTTACTTGTTTATGCTCGAGACACTTACAACAAAAATTCTTCAACTTTCTACAACTTTATGCACCAAAAATATCCATCTCTCCTTTGCACATCACTAAGCAATTGTAGAGAAGTGTTGAATTGTTGATATTGCATTCATTCCAATTTTCTTTGTAATGGTCATAACCATAGACAAAATCAAGCATGCAAGAAGTATAGCTCACGTTCTAGAGCTAGGTCGCAAAGATGCATGTCTTTGCGAGCTTGTGAACAATCATTTGTTTAGCAACTAGTGGTTCTGGTACATATTTACTTGGAAATTGGTGCAGAAGTTAAGGACCACGCATGTGAACTTCTATAGCTGATGCATTTATCTTTTTAAAACTACGCACTACTATACATATTTCATATACAGATAATAATTCACCCATCAATATTCACAAATTTCTTGATGGAGCTTGTTTTTGTCAAATCCAATTTTGATTGAGTAAATGTGTGGCACACTTGCATGTACTTATTGTTTAAAAGTTTCACTTCAAACAGATGCAGTCTTGTCTTCCGAAACAATCGTTGATCAACAATTGCCTTCAAAATATAGTGGAGTATGCGTTTGTATACAAAAATACATTATTGTTTAAAGATTAGCAAACCAATCTTCTTCTCTTCTTCAATTGAACTTCATTTGAAAATGGAATACTGGACACCACTTTTTTAACAAAATATCCATTAGGTGTTGAAGTTTGACAAACTCTTCATTTGTTTGTAGGTTTAGGGTTGAGTTGATGAGTTGTGTCATTTTGCCTTCGAAGCAAAGACGCCGGGCTTGCATGGATGCAAACAATAGCATAAGTGGGCTTGAGAGCATCATTCAATCTTCCACATGAGAGCATCATTCAACAAATCTAGAAACTTAGGGAAAATATATACAGTTGCTAGAATTTGGAGGGTTCAACAATATTTGTAGCAGTATTTTTCTAAGACAACTTTTTTAACTAAACATCAAATATTGTGGAAGATTGATTTAACAAATATAATTTTTTCGGAACATACTTAAAAAAAAATCATGCAATAAGTTTCAGCAATCATAAAAAATTTGGAATGTACTTCAAAATACAGTTATGCAACAATTTTTAGCAAATATGGAACTTTTGGACCGTACCTTAGCATGCAATCATGAAATTATTTTCAACAGACTCGTTTTGAAAACTTTGTTTACTCTTAACAACATTAATTTGGGCAATATTTCATAGCAATATTGAATGTCAACTTTAGATGCATTGCCACAAAACATTATTGTAAGGCTGTGAATTCTAGCAGCCTATAGAAAATAAATTCTTTTGGCTTTCAGTTGGTTTGAGTAATATCTAAAGTTGAGTTCAAAGTTTTGTTTGAGGCAAGGTAAAATTGTAGGTTACAAAGTCTGCATTCTTTGATTCTTTAGCTCTTGACCATTTCCATATTGACAAGATTCAAAATATGTAATTTGTAGTAATATTTATTTTGCTAATGACCTATTTATAATCTATCCATACCACAAGGTCTTCCACAAGAAAAGGTTCATTGTCTTACGCCTTAAACGACCAAGCCAAGTCAAAATTCAAACTTATGTGTTTTTAGAAGACCACATGAAGACTTTTTTCCTTCAATTTTCTAAATTTTTTTATTATGGGCCCCTTCTAAACACGCGGTTGCTCCATTCATTGGGAACGCGACGGGGAACGCCAAGGGAAACTCCGGGGAACGCCAGGGAGACATCGTCCGAACAAACGCAAGCAGTTTCTTGTAGTTCCTCGAAGACAAGATTTCCATCTGGACGTGAGGAGAGCTGGACACCTAAATCCCAAGCGATGCTAGTCAAGTCAAAAATGAAAATTTCTACTAACCCACCGTCCTCGGCAACACAAATGATCAAATGCTGATTTTCAAATACTGAACTTCTGTCTGGCTATTTGGTTTTGTGATTGGCTCATGAATCATTATGCTCCAATGTGTGAATATGTTTGCTTGTAACTGAACGGTATGCGAACCCTATTGTTCTCATTTTAGCCCACTAATAATTTTTCTCAGTCCTCAATCAGATATCATGCATGTATCGTGCACCCAAATGAAACCAAATTGACATTGATGAAGCTTCACTTTCCGTAATATGTTTCGTCGTATCTGTAAACATTTATTTCAATATTTTTGGTAGATATCGGCCTTAAAGTGCTATAAAGACTTCGAAATATGACTGTAAACTTTGTATGAACTCATGTATACAGGGAGGAGGTGTTTGGACCAGTAGTGCCTCTTGTGCGATTCTCAACAGATGAGGAAGCTATTAAGATGTCTAATGACTCAAAGTTTGGTGAGTGTTCTACACTTTCACGATTTTTCTCCTTCAATTTTTTCTTTTAGAATATTATAAACTTGCCTTTCTCTCCTTGACTTAGTATGAATGGGAGACATGAGGATCAGAATTCCTTATGAACTTCCTTTACATACGAACATGTAATTAATTGGCATTAATCCAGACGCTGTGTTGGAGCAGGATTAGCCACTTACGCTTTCACAAAGAACATTGCGCGAGGTTGGCGTATGGCCGAGTCACTCGAATACAACATGGTTGGCTTAAATGAAGGTCTTATCTCAACTGAGGTAATCTCAAAACTTTTTAGGACCAACTTTCTTTCAACTACCTTCAGTTTGGGATGGCACGTGCAGGGTATATGAGATGAAAATTAAGCGAGTTGTGTCCTCAGTAGAAAATTTCAGTTTCTGCATCAAATTTCAGTGTGATATACCACTTCAAGGACGATTTCTACCAAGAATATTCAATATAAGCCATAAATAAGTAGGTTCTAAGCCTCAGTTATGGTGGATTTTTTCTCTAGAATGGGGTTGTCTGTTCCATGTGTTCGAATCTTATACATTCTATTTACCTCAAGTCCGATCTTGACGGGGATCTTGAGAGCTTAAAACCGTATATAAACTACACTCTTGCCATTTGTGAAACTCGTGAGTCCGTTGACAGACTTGCAGTATAGATTTGGCCTTGCAACCTCCTATCTCATGGAAACGCGTTTGCGCAGGTGGCTCCTTTTGGATGTACAAACCAATCAGGACTAGGTCGTGAAGGTTCCAAGTACGGTATTGATGAATATCTTGAGGTAACATTTTTCTTTTCCTTTGCTATGCTCACAGTCTTTGCCTTTCTGAAATCGCATCACGTGAAAGGCTTAATTGTGTTATTATGTGCTTGTGCAAGAAACTCGGCTATCTTGTGTTCAATACGTCCGCCTTTAAAAAAACATGAATTCAAATCATTGCGCAAGGTCATATGATTGTATAGGCAAGTGGAAAACTGCAGCGCAAATGGTGGCTCTCACATTGTTATTGGCTAGCTGGGATGGCGGGATGGCGGGGATGGCTGCAGATTAATACTAGGCACTGTTGAATCGTTCGGATTTTGAACCTTACTGGGGTTGGCGCATTCTGTGTGAGTGTCGCGCTGCTCTGTGGGAAGAATTCTATTCTCGGTGATGAACTATTTTGTTTCGCGTAAGAATTTTCTCGAATGGCTGTTTCGAATTAGGCTCTACTATGTCAGTCTTATAGCTTCATAGCTGAATCCGCTATTTTACGATTATTTGCAGGTTGCAGGTATTCGTACGTGACTGTCGAATTTCAGATTTCTCCTTCTGCAGTCTACATTCCTCCTGAGACTCTTCGACGATTGCTTTAAATCAGGAGACATTCTGGGAGAATATGGCATAGCTAGTGACGCACATGCGCTTGCTGGTAATAGAGTACATGATTGGCAAATCGGCCGTTCAGCATGTTGTCGGAATATGGCTTTGGTCCAGATCTTTAATCTTGTACCTCTAAAAGAATAGGAAGTCTATGGACTACTGAAACTGGAAATGGAAATTGCTACTTAAGAAACGCAATTCCGAGAGTCCGTTCAGTAACGTTTTGGATTCTTCAGGGATTGAAATTGAAGACTGACGGGAATAAGTACTACGGCATTGGCTGAGTTGGAGTAAGAAACTTCAGACAAAAATTTTAAGAAATGTGTCGTGGAATATTCGCCTTCATTGGATGTTGTATGAACAATAGAGTCCAGGAATTGGCGAGGAGATATGATTGCAAAATGTTCAGATCATGACCTCAGGACTTTTTCTATTGTTTGCAAGGATGACAATAATGAAGGTCTTGACGAAAATGAGGAGCCCAGATTACAGCTGACAGAGAATTCTGGTGGTGCATCTGACTTGTGCCACGAGCTTTGAGTGAAGTCCTTCAGCACAGAAATTCTAGTTATGCACTTTAACTTGGATGTATACAAATGGTACGATCATGAAGGCAAGGGTTCCGGATGCTGACCAAGTGCCAAATTTCCGGCATAATTGAGCCATGTGCTGAGCCGCGATTTCAATATGGAATTAAGCTAGGTCCCACGTCAAAATAATTCTTGTTTTTCACAGCAAAACGGATGGGAAGGATAGTCAAGGGAGATCTCTTGAAGACTGGTGAGAGCCATCATGGGCTGCAATGCCTGCATATTTGCAGGGTTGCTTACTGTGCTGCTCATGGCTACCAATATATCCACGCTTGGGCATGGTATTGTGACGTTCCCTCTAGTCTATTCATTTGTGATTGTTAGAATTTTTCTTATCACTACACTAATGATGGTATTTAGTGTTATGTTGTAAATAGCATTACCTGCACTTTTACCCCACTCACTTTAAACTTCAATTAGTTGACATTTGGAATTAACATTATCTATTTAATAAGTATTCATTTGGATAGGCATTTATATGTTTAGGTTTATATTTTTTTTCATTGCAATTTGATGAAATAATAGATAACACTAAATGAAAACTTGTAAAAAATTGATATCCGGTAGTTGACAAATAGTGTCTATGTTGACATTTAATGTTGGTAACATTAACATGATTGTTGACATTTAGTGTTGTGCTTCGTAATTAGTGTTGTCAACACTATTTACCATCATTAGTGTACTTGTCATGCCCAGTAAGAGGGTGAGTTCGATGGTTTCATGTACAGAATAATTGTACATCTATTCAATTGCATAATTAATTAATTGTTTTGAGTCAAGGGTGTTGCTTAGTAACAGGCCACATGAGACACTAATGTATAGGATGTATTTCTTTGAGCACAATGCTTTAGTAATATCCCCTATTTTTCACGAGACCGCTTTTAGAATGTTACCTCTAAAAAAATGCCTAATGTCATCTTGTGATTGGTGCAAGGTGATGTTGACCTTTCAAAATTTGTTGTGAAAATTTTATTTGAACATTTTCCATGTGACTCTCCAAATATACTAAAGTAGTTTCCTCTTAAATGGTTTGCCTTTTGAAGGAAGCTAAACTCCTAAAAGCTAAGCTTCCAAAAATAATTTTTAGTAAATTTTTTAAAGACGGTAAATAGAATTGACATCTAATCCAAGTCATTTCATATTTTTGGGACCTTCATGGAAATAGTTACAAATTTTTGAAGTTGAAGTTCAGTGGTTATTAAAAGCAACCACCTCCTGAAATGTACGAATACATTGTTGGTACATTAAAGAAAACAAAATGTATCTTTATGCCATGATGACTTTTAGAGCATGGATCCTTTAATGCTTTTAGAGAAGACTACCTTCATCAAACCTAAATTAGCCCTGAGTTCTATTGTAGTCTTTCCTCCCTTTTTCAATGTGATCCTTGCATCTTTGCAACCTTGAAAATTTAAATACTTCTATAATATGATTGAAATTAAGATGGACCCATTTACATCCATTAGCCTTTTTTGCATCCTAATAGGAAATTATTAGAGCTTCTAACTATATATTAGATATCTCTTTAAAATATTTTGATAGGAGATATGTGTGGAATTTTCCTTAACCCTTAAAGGATGGTGAGGACCCAAAATGTCCCATGGATGATTTCATTGTATATTCTCTAAAATTTATCCAAAAAATTGCATATGTATGCATGTATTTGTGTTTATATATGTATGTATTGTATGTAGAAATGAAAGGTAGAAAAATGGAAAAATAATAATTATAGAAAAAACAAAAAAATAAAAATAATTTTTTTTAAAATTTTTAAATAATTTTTATGGGTCATATAAGGGGACATTTATGTTTTGTAGTGCATTTATGTTTTTTCTATTTGGAATCTTATTTTTTTATTTTTTTATTTAATTATTTATTGAAGTGATGATGGTCTCAAGGACTAAAGATCTTTACCAATATCTATAACATTGACTATAATATAATAGAAAACACGTTAACCAAGATACAAACATAAAAGATATGAAGGCCAATGCTTTTTGTCAAACTATCATTGTTTCAAGCTTACTAATAGTCAAAGAGACATTCGACTTACATAATGATGATTGGAAGCATCTATCCTTTAAATATGTACAAATTTTAATTCAAAAAATGAAGGATTGTATAACCGAACCTAAGCTAGAGACACTCAATATTTCAACCTCTAACTACCTACTAGAAGACATTACAAAAATTTTCCTTTGCTCCAAAAGATCTAAACATTTCACATTCATTACAAATAGTCTATAGTTAGTCTTTTATTGTTGCACCTATGTAGCTATTTTCAATGTTTTTGAGATCAAGACAAATAAATTAATAAATTAATCTTTACAATAGATCCAAGTTTCTTCAATGTGTATTTTTGTAGGTGATTCTCTAGGGCCCACACGTCTTGTTTTATTTATCAAGAGACACAATGTCCTTCACTGGTTCTTGTAATGTAAAACTTGACCCACATTGAATTATTTATTCAAAATATAATCACACAAACTTGTCATTTGAAAACTTACCTATGAATCCTTGATCTTTAATTTGTTTTAGATTGATGCAAAGTCATGATTACTCACCCTATCTAGAAGATAGACCTTGTCTTTTGGCATCTTATTGTTGGTGTTTTTTCTATTGCTTACAATCTCAAAAAAGAGCATTTCAAAGCTAACATCATATTCATTATTTTGGGAGATTTGGGACCTCCCCAAATAATATTTTCCATTATAGGGTCCAAAAATTGAAATAGAATTGAAGTAAATTCAAGTTGAGGGGAACTCAATTTTTCAGTTGTCAGTTGCAATTTCCATTAAAATGACAATTTCAAGTAAATTCAGCGTCTTATATAAATTATGGGTTGGAATGATAATATTTTTTTCCCTTTCAAATGCGATGAATGGTCCTTACTGAACACCAAGTCATGAGCTAAATGCTTGGTTGTAAGAGGCTATTTATCTCATTCAAGTGGTATGAGTTTGATTCCCATTGAAATTGTATGAGTGGCTATGAGATATATATACATGACTTGGTTACTACAAGGAAACCTAGTTTGTTTGCTAATATATATATATATATATATATATATATATATAATATTATTTATTTATTTATTTATTTATTAATTATTTTATTTTATTTTTTTTAGATTTACAATTCAAGAGAGGTTCCTAGAGACACTCTTGAGAATATTATATAGTCTCAAGAGTGTTCCAATATGGTCTTACATATATTAGGCACAAAAATACTAGAATACCTAAAACATGATTTGAGAAGACATATATATAAATTCCTACTTACATATACATGGATACATATATGTACTTATATGTGTGATATATATTTATAGACATATTTTTACATCTATATTTCTATATATCTCAATAAAAATATGCCAAAGGAGTACTACATATGCCAAAGGAGTTTTGAAATAGTGGCAAATTTTATCTAAAACTAGGTAATGTCAATTTTGTAAAACTGGCACTTGATTGTGTGGTCAACAATTGTGACATATGCCTTTAGCAAAGGCCTAACTACAAGTCACAAGCAAAAATAAGTATAATTGATGTTTCAAGCCAAAATTCCTAAAACGTGCCAAAGTTTGGGTCTTAGGCCTCTTAGTTAGAACTTGAGTAGATTAGAAAAGTGGCTATTTGTGCATGCATCACTACATGCATCACTTTTTGGTGCTTTGAAGTTCCACATGTGTTGTTTCCTATTGAGTCTATGATTCATTGTAGGGGCCTATAGAATGTTGCTTTTGAAAATTGAAAATATATTCTTCAAGTAACAAAAAATTCAGATTCTACTTGCAACATCTTTCACTAAATTTTTCTTAAACAAAAAATTCACAATGTGGCCTCACAAAAGACACTGAAAATCATATTGTTGCTTTACAATGTTGGTACCTTTGGTCCACCATATCGAGTGGTTCACCACATTAGCATGAGAATATATACATTATATACCAAGCTATCTTTGCCATATCCACACCAAGTATGATAAGCCATCCTTTTGCACACTTTTGCAGCCAATCTAGAACCTCATACAAATGCAAGAATTTTTTTGTGATTGCACTGGTGTTTGACAATGTTTACAAGCCAAAAAAATACCTATTCCACTCTTCTGCTGGGGGCTTTCACGCTTCAATGTTTAAACTAACCAACCCAAAAATATATCTTACCACCTTGTTCCCAAGAACACCTCTGCAGAATCATGAAAAACACAAAAGCGTGGGTCCAAAAGCCATCACCTACTTTCAGGATTCCCAGCAAGATTTGATCCATCCACCCAAATCTCCGAAGACGGCGAGTTCTGATTTGCCAAAGAGGAGCCACTCGGTTCCCTGTTCACCAGAGAAGACGTTTCAAGGAAAGGCAAGCTATGATAAGCTTTGCTTGTCAAGGAACTTGTTCCAGAGCCGCCAGAGTTCGAGTGACCAAGACTGCGTTGCCCTCTACTGGACAAGACTCGGTTGCCCTCATGCTCCTGAATGAGACGAAGAATCTCAGCGTCCATGCCTCCATGTAACATGGCCATCACAGCTTTCATGTCAGGTCGCCTCTCTCCTGACCTGCAGGAAATCGTCGCAAATGTGATTTTCATAATCAGAAATAGCTCAAGTTTGATGAAAATAATGCTTAAATCTACTTCGTTAAACAGGCAACAATTCTAACATTGGCACTGACTATTATAGGGCACCTGGCCTGAAACCAGTCATAAAGTATACACAACGATAATCAACACTGTGACACCTACATTGGGACCAAAAAAACATCACAGAAACCTCGATATTGATTGCAGAAGATGTACACAATAAAAAACGTGATTCTATGAGAGCCTGGTGTCAATTTTGAGTACTATACTTTGGAAAAATCCATATCATATTCAAATGATGTCCAAATAAAGTATGCTAAAATGAGTTGGAACTCTCATTCAGTAAGGTAGTAGGCTCTAAAAGCGACCCTTTAAGGGCTGATTCGCCTTTTTCATAGGTTTTCATGATTAAAAATATTTTTAGCTCATTTTTCAGAGAAAGTCAAATAGATGCCGAATGTAACACAAGTGGTTTCATATTTTTTGAAGCATTTTTGAATTAGTTATGAATTTTCAAAGATTTCTGTTGTAGGTACCTATTTGTGACCCTAGGTCTCCTAAAATCTGTCCCCTTGCAACTTCTAAAGTGATTTGAGGAAATCAAGATCAATGATTGGCTCTTGCAATAGAAAAACAATTTTTCCTTGATGCATTCAATAGCTAAAGTGCTCCATTCAAAGATCACCTGCAATCCATTCTACAACTAATTATAGGGTCGGTTTGAAGGAGAGGGTCACAATTACAGCACACTACCTTAGTCAATAAGATCCAATGAAAAGAAATTACGTTTAACGATAGTATGTACACTCAGTTGTTGACCATGGGTGTGCATATCTTAGTAATTAGAGGTTTGATCAAATGAATGTCACAATTTTTGGCACACAATCTGGCACAAATCAAACGAAACTGGCAGTTGCTGTCAATGTAGAAGTTCAAATTTAACTGCGGTGTTCACATTATTTGTTGCAATGAAAAAATTGATAGAATTTTCACTATTTGAACCAGATTTGTGACCAGTACTGACCTGTGCACGCACAACAAGGCAATGCTGATGATTCGAAGGGCTTCCGTCTCTTCTCTTGGCAGCAGCTCTAGGTTGGGGTCTATGAGCTCCTTGATCTTTCCTTCTGTGTAAAGACTCCATGCCTGGTCACACGCCTCTCACTGGTTAGTCTTCAGCATGCATAAAATTATTAAGTGGGGAAGAACCAACCCCTCTCTTCATTCGAATATTTTGAAATCTTGAAGCTCAAATTCTAGCTAGGACGGGTGTGGATCTGAGGTTTTAGATGATAGTCTCAAATCGCTCTGGCTCTTAGCTGAGAATCCTTTCTTCACTGTAATGAATGGGAGCATATCAGACATTTGCACGGTCGTGCTAGTTAAATTGGCATAATTTAGAGTGCCAAAATTGTGACATTCAAGTGCAGAGAGCTCCAAATCTCACAGATCGGAGGTTTCAGATCAGTGCTGAGAAAAGTACCAATCTCTTGAAATTCCGCCATCTTACTTAACATGACAATCTGTACTCTCCATGGAGTACTGCTGAAGAGGAGAAACTCACCCAATCAGGCAGATAGAAATAGTCATCCGATGATTTGAGATTCATGTTTCTTCTTCTGCTCACAATCTCAAGCAGCAGAACGCCGTAGCTGAAAACATCCACTTTCTCACTCAGCTGTCCCAAAAGAGCGTACTCTGGCGCTAAGTAACCCCTGCATGAAGCACGTCCACATTGCAACCCAATTTCACTTCCACGTTCCAGCTTCTCCTCACAAGCATCAGAGAATTCCAATCATGTTGACGTTCGACTAAGTAACGTTGATTGGCACCTTCGAAGAAATGAGATCCACTGAAGTTGTGGTTTAGCATGTAAATAAAATAAAAAGGTGCGGTCACCTGGTGCCAGCAACATGGATTGTCATAATGTGGCTCTCCTCCTCTGGATACAGTAAAGCCAAACCAAAATCTGCAATCTTAGGCTCAAACTTATTGTCCAGCAGGATGTTGCACGCTTTTATGTCACGATGAATGATCTTCGGCTGGGATGAAAAATGCAAGTAATGGATGCCTTCAGCCACTCCATAGCATATGTTTTTGCGTATAGACCAATCCTGCTTTCCGATTTCCCGCCCTACATGCACAACGCAGATAGGATAATGGTGAGTTCCAACTCTATACCAAGAATGAAGATCATACTTGGTAAAATAGAGTAATCCAAGGCAACCAAACTATGAAATTCAATTGCACAGAGCTCTAAAACGAGAGTAGAATAGATTTGAGTTTCCAGACCAGCATAACGAAAAGTTCCGATTCTCTAGCAATTCTGCCACTTTAAAGAATATGGCGATATTAGGAGATAGCAAACCTAAAGAATGTTACTACACTGAGAGAGGTGCAAGGGAATACCAAATAGAAAATGCTCCAAATCACCGTTTTCAACATACTCATACACCAGCAGGCGTTGGTTTTTCCGAATGCAACAACCTTTCAGTTTCACGAGGTTTCGGTGCTTCACAGCTGCAACTAGAACAATCTCGTTCAAAAAGTCGTCCAGGCTTTGTTGAGACTTTGTGTACAGTTGCTTCACAGCCACTTCACTCCCATTTGGTAAAGTTCCCTGAATAAACACAACGCGGGTGTCATTCAATGCTTACAGTATAGTTCGAAAATCATAAGATTCAAAATTTGACAAACTAATGATCGTTTTAATCTAATTCGTTGCTGTAAGTGCAAATGACAACAGTGTCTATAGAAGCTGTTGAGCAGACCTTGTAGACGGCACCAAAAGCTCCTTGTCCAAGTTTCATGCTAAAAACCCTCGTAATGTACTGCAATTCAGTGTAGGTGTATATCGTGGGCTTCACCTCATACTCTGCAAATTCTGCACTCAGAATTTTTTTTACTTTTCAGAAGCTGTGAAAAAACTCACCGATGGATACCATACCATGAATGCAGGTCATTTGGCAACCAAGCATTGGATATTGAAAGCATGGGTATATCTCATAATCCTTTCCTTTATAAAATTTCAGTATCCTCCTTTTCAGCTCCTTGATTGAGCATGATTGAACAAGATGATGGGAATGGAAAACCTTGTTATGGAAATAGCATCCCCCAGCACCGATGTGACTCGACATGTTATTTCTCCGAACAAGACCATGCTTTTACACTACCTAAGAAATACAACGCTTTAAAATGAAATCCAAAGTTTCTGAGTGGCGTGATAGTTTTTCTTACTCTGCTCAGCTCCGAGAATAAGTTTGTATCTTTCTTTTCTACTCCGCCAGAAGAGAAAACTGTAGATAGAGATGACCACCGCCACCACAGACGCGCTGATCACAGTTGCAATGATGATCACCTTCTTGTTACTCGGAGTACCCGCTGCATTGACCCAAAAAATTAAAGAAGAAAGGCATCAGTACTATATACGGATTTTGTATCAGTCCATTAGGACGATTCAATATTGATTCGAAACCACCTCCTGTTCCAGTCAGGGAGGCCACATAACTTGGTTGAAATTTGTCACCCATGAACTTGGCTGGAACACGACAGGATTTCACTACTGAAATGTTTCAAGTGCCTGTTAGCACAAATTGATTGAATAGAAAATAGTGTGCAATATCGCCTCCAAATTTTAAGAATGAGCTTCTCGCCAATTTTGTTCAGGTCTATGATCTTTGAAGGCGGTAACCCTGAAACGTAAATCTATACGAGTCCTAGTTCTTAGAGCATTCTGCATTCAATGTCACAATTTCGGTGCTCTAGATTGCGCCATTGTAACGAAATGGATGTGCTATATAGAGTGTCTAGCAATTGATTTTCTTACGAGTATCTGAACACTGTTGCTGGCAAACACAGCGTGACAAGTCGTTATTTGGAGATGTGGAATTGTCGCAATATGGATTTCCCTGCAGACTGTCATGTCAGGCACCCGCTTTTGATTAGTCCCAAAGAATTGCTGCGTGAGAGTAATCTCTATATAGAGCAAGAAAGAATTGAAAGGATACACTTCGGTTCTTAGGAATTAAGGTTTAGGGTGTTCATAAACTCACAAAAACTTGATCGAGAGATTGACTATGAGACCAGAATAAGCAACATGTCCGATTCGGTTGTTTCTTAGGGATACTAGTCGCAGACTCCGGCTTCGATCGGGCACAGCAAGCATGCTGTTCAAGTCTAGAGTCCCCGAGAGGCTGTTGTCGCCCAAAGATCTGCCAAAGAATTTGCATTGCACAAGGATTTAGTGTCCAGTGCATTTTCACCGAAAACTCAGACATCCAATATTGCTAGAATGACAAAATTCCAAGGAATTGACACTTTTCCAGATGCTCATCTAAAACCTCAGATCTATACTATTCCTAGCTTTCTGAACCCGTGCACTTGAGTGCCACAAATTTCGCTCATTGAAACATTGCATTCAAACGAAATTGACCTTCAATGAATGATGCTCCAAAGTTGGGTAAAACTTTCTACTATATCTGTAGATCTAAGAGACCACAAGAATTTATAATCATCAGAAGTATTGCAGACTCTCTGATGGAAAGAAAGAAAATGTAGAAAACACTTACAGCGTTTTCAAGCTCTTGAAACCAACCAAGACAGAAGAAGGGACATCACCAGTCAATGAGACTCCTCGCAATAATCTGCACAAATGATGAAGAAGCAATCCAGGTTGCCGATGTTAAGTAGAACAAATCAAGGGAGAACAAAATTCAATAATAACTGAGTGACAAACCCCATGTTCATCTGAAAGTGGGATTCTATAGGTTCAATTACACTACTTCAGGACCACATAGATCAAATAAAAAAGACAAAGACAATCTTCCCCATGATCCTAGTGATTTTCAGAGGCCTCCCCATATTACATAACGACCTTTCTATGATCGTTACGAATTGCACCAGAGGTAAGTCTCCTGGGGAAGTTTCTCTTTTAATGCTGTATAAAAGCTCTTGAAACAATCTAAAATCTTATTGAAACCTATGATCTGCGCATGTATGTTGAACTCAATAAAAAAGAATTGGCGAATTTTCGCCAGAATTTTAGCACATGTTGGCACGGGATACTTTAACACTATGAAAAACTGATGAAATCGTCAAGGCCTTCTCGAAAAAACACAGAATTTACCCAATATTTAGTGGATGAAAGCTACTAATAACACGTAATTTCGTGGACGAACGCACATATGAGCATGATTCCTTGCATACTTTCAGAGTGCAAATCGCTTCAGAAACGAGAAACCCCCCAAAATTGGCTGGTTGAACTTACAGAGTCGTTACGTTGTTGAGTTCGGTAGTCCAATTAGGGAATGGCCCTGGGTTAAAGTTGTTGTAACTCAGATCTCTGCACACAACAAGCTCTGATTACCTCAATCTAAGCATCTTAAACCCTAAACCCTAAGAACATGACAATATCTAAGTACAGTCGATGTTCATTTCGGATATATTTACAGAAATGACAATTTCTAAAACCCCTACGTACATGATATATCTCAGAAATGAATATATCTAATTACTGTAGATGTGCACATCAACTTACAGATACTGCAAATTTCCCAGGCTAGCCACATTAGGAATGGGGCCGGTGAACAAATTGTTTGACAGATCCATCGTTGTTAACGTCGGAACATTGGTTAACCCAGTCGGATCCAGGCTGCCAATGAGCCGGTTACTACTTACGTTCCTGACCGGTCCGAAGCAATGCACAATTTCCAAGATTAGGGTATGCAATCAGAAAGTAGAGACGACCTATCTCACATTGATGCATGAATCAACCCTAAACCCTAAAAGACCAAGGATTCATGGTTCTAAAAGATCAATTTGATTGATCATATCGAGAAAAATAGAATTCATATGAGACAAGTTTTACACCACCAATATTAGTGAAGAAGTATGTAAATGTTACTCAAAAGATGAGTGAAATTGGACGAAAGGAAGTCCCCATGCGACGTACTCAAATTTGCCAAAAAATACATGAACCTTAATTTGGATCTAATTTGGTGAAGCAACAGATGCTACGGAATTGCTAGAATGCACTCACAGGTATTGAAGGGATTTGTGTCCAGTAATGTTGGGAAGATACTGATCAAATTTGTTGCTCGAAAGGTCCCTACGCAGCACAATAAGTATTCACAACATCCGAATCTTATGAGGCAAAACTCAGGAAAAGCTTCCTTCATTTGGATAAGCATAAAACATAATTCTCAGGTAACACAAAATATCATTTGCACTGTTCTGAGGAAGAGATAGCTTGACTTACAAGTAAGCTAAAGGTGCTGTAATAGGTATCGAGTTTCCATCCTCACCAGTTGTATTGACTATGAAGGGCATTCTCCCTGTGAAGCCATTGTGAGACAAATCCCTGCATGTTCAAAATGAAAATGGTCAGCAAATGCGAGGAAATCAGGCTACTCATGACTAGTGAGACCAACTGTGGATTTTTCTTGTGTCGGGGTTTTCCTGGTTTACGTACACCATGCTTCCGAAATTGAGGAATGAATTGACTTTCTTACACAGAGACCGTCTTCTGGAGATAGCCGAAAATTTCTGTGTTGTTAAATTCCCCAGAAAATAAGTTATGGGAAACGTTGAATGTTTGCACAGCACGAAATGAAATTGATCGGTTGTATGGAAGTCCTCCAGTCATCTGGTTACCCGCTATGTTTCTGTCACAAAGATGCAAATGACATTTCATGCAATTAGTCATGATAATGTCAGTACACCGAAAATCACCCGAAATCACCCGAAATCACCCGAAGCAACATTTGAGCATGCTTCAAATTATTAGAAACCGGTAGTGAGTTTGTGTGGGGTTAAAAAGATCCGATGTGGGTGTTGCTTAAGACTTACATGCTCTGAAGAAAGACAAATGAGTCTTCCTTCCAATTGGGAATTTCCCCTGTGATGCTATTCCCATGTAAATCCCTGGCATAAAAATCCATCTGTAGCATGTTAAAGCAAATAACAGAATTAAAGCGGTCATACCCGTTGATATGGGGGCGACTGAAACGGCACCAATTTCACTTAGGTCTGCCATTTTTACTGCGTAGCATACACAATCGGCAAGAAATGAAACGACCGAATTTTTGTTACAAGGACAATGAACTCACATTTCAAATAAGCTGCCTGAGTTTTCCAATCCCTGAGGGAGTGGGCCTTTTAATCCAGGATTGTTTGTCACAGATCTGCACAGTAAAGAAAAAAAGGTAAGTGCAATCAATACTCAGTTGATGCAGTTTGTCTCTGAAAGGAGGCAGCAAGGGTGGCAGCATTCACTATTGCCATCTATGAGGGACGTTGCTTTTTGCGCTTGCACTATGCGCAGGTGCGTTAGGATCTACAAGACTTGTGATTGGTCATGAGAATTGCCAGCCTACACAACTCCAATGCATGGGGCATTTGTAACTTGCAAATTCCATATGGGACATAGTTACAAGAACTACGCTTTAATAGACTCATCATTCATCATGATCTTAGGACTAGAATTATTCTTTTGGTTTGACCCTAATTGATGTGCTAGTTTTTAGTTGGTTTTGTTTGCTTTGCCATGAATTCATTCTTATGATAGTAGAGTGATGGCTTGTTCTATGTTTTTCAATCAAGGTTCTTTGAAGTATCCTCCAACTGAAGCATGATCTAATTTTGAAACATGGCTCTTTTCCACTCACAAGGTTACTAGGTTGCTGAGATTTCCAAGTGCTTCTGGAATAATGCCTGAAAGAGAAACGTTCACTAATGTCCTGTCATCCACACCAATTGAGAAAAAACAATCAACTCCTTCACAAATTCAAGGGCTAAAATATTAATACCTTTTTGTGAAATAAACCTTCAACAAGAATACTCCAACATAACATTTGTTAGCCCCTATTAGCTTGCACTATTTACTTTAGGAAATAGAATCAACGTTACATTTTGAAATGACCAAATAGGCTTCCTTAACTTGAATTTTCTAAGCATTCTTGTGCTCTTATATAGTTCCTATTACATGAATTTGAAATCTAGGATGCAACAACAAAGCTCTAAGGAAAAAACATCCATAATGTCCATGAATTCAAAATCACCACCCTAAAATTTTAGACAATGGTTACATATTTGATTAGAAGATTGTAGACTAGTAATGTAGACATTACTTCAAGAATCTAGACATTAGGTCATCCACTTTGAACCTTTGTAACATTTGCACACAATGTCCAAAGAACACATTTTTGGGTACATTCTTAGCACCAAGAAGTGGCAATTCTGTGTATCCCCTGCATTAATTAACCAATATTTGCTAGAAACGGAGGTGTAGAAAATTCTTACAAGCCAGTTATCTCAAGATCCCAGACCGTAGTATTGGACTTTGCAGATTCCGTAACATTACTTTTGGCGTTGCAGTAGACACCTCGCCATGGACTCTCCGGAGCACATGGTGTATTCTGAGTCTCATTCACAAGTGCGTTCCATCCTGCCAAGTTGGACAACACCTCTGGCGTACCATTCCAAGCACTCCACAGCTGCTTCAATGCATACACTAGAAAATAAAGGAAAAACAGAACGAGCACCCCAATGGCCCAATCAAAACACAACCTTTACATTACAAACTATAAAATCATAAAACCCTACTCATAACATTATTCAACATTGTTTGATTCCAAGAGTCAATGAAAGAGATTCAGAATAGATTACCTTTGTCACTGGCTCAAAATTCAACAAATAATTTTTCTAAAGTTAGAAAAATTACTTTTTTTGTAGGTTTCAATACTTCAAACTCAATTGAAAGGAGAGCAAGAAACCAAGAATTGACTTCATGGTGATTTCACACATGTCAGATCAACAGTACTAATTTCAAGCTGTAATGATTCCAAAGACAACCCTGACTCCCTGTTTAATAATGTTACGAAAACCACTGTCACGAATCGCCCTTGCGGCCCATCTTATTTCTCACAACCATGTGAAGGACTGTATCTCTGAGATCCTCCAGATTCCCCAAACCAGCGAATTACTTGAAAACACAATTGCAAAAAGCATTCCTGGGAATCTTCTCCCCAGCTCAATTGTGGACTTCACAAAAAAGTGGCAATTGTTCCAGAACCTTCCAGAACCTTCTCTGAAGGCAATTGAAGGGAGGGACTTACAATCCGAGGGGGCTGGCCGAAAAATCCCTTCCACTGGAGCATCAGACGTTGCATTTTGATCCGCAGCCTCAGCCGAGTGGCCACAAAACAGAAGCAGAACCAGGACTACAACACCCCGCCAGAATACAAATCTGATCACCATCACGACACCACAGTCCTCACTCACTAACCAATTTTGAGCTACTGTAACACAAACGGCGGGGCTCAGGAAAAATCTTACGGGCCCTACGGTATTCCAAATCTAAATTATCAAAGTGGTTACACAATCAATCTGGTGGTATTCACAGGATGGAGCCAGCGAACTCCGAGAGTCGACCGAGCTGTGAAAATTAACACCCAAAACAAAGACTATAGTCCGTGGCAGAAGACCTTCTGAAGCTCTCGAATGTCATAGACAGATTAGCCTTTGTTTCCCAACAGAAGAAAATTGGCTAACAGTTCTGAGAACAACTGCCACCAGGAACTGGTTGAGAGACACTCTGTACATGTTCTGCCTGTACGTGTAGGATTCCTATGTATGACTGTAAAAAACTCGATGCAAGCTTGGAAAAAGAGCGGCCGCCGAAGCTTCCATTAGAGAAACGGAAGAATGGAGTCTCTCCAGGGTCTCCAGATTGAGCTGGACCAGCAAGCTCAATTAAAAATTTAATAGGAAAATTTTGAAAAAAAATGTTTAAGAGAAATTTTGAAATCGAAAATTGACGTGGTAATTTAGACAGGCGGCTCAAAAGAATATTAAATTTTTACTCAACCACGTCAACCCGCTAGTCCAGCATCTAGCGGCCCTGCAGATGCCCCCATTCTTTCTCTAATGCAAATGATCTACTGTAGCTAGAAGACTAAGTTAGCACAATTTGGGATACTATTGTTACAGATCACTGCACTTTGACAGTAGGCTTCCCAAGTTCCCAATGAGGCTGTCCAAATCCTGTCGGAAGGGGAAGCTTGAGGAATACCGAAAGGGACAGGGGCGTAAGTGCTGGGTAGCTTTCCTTCAAAATAAAAAATTTATAGACATTTTCACCGATTTTTTACTGATGTCTTTCCAATTGCAACCAGGGTTTTTTCCAATTCCACTGGCTAACTTTGAACTAGCCGCCGGTTCTTTCCGGACACTGGACCGGTTTTTCTTTAACCCTGGAAGGACGCGGGGGGTGGGGGCTGTGGAAATCATCATTTCTGAAACTGTGGGAATAATTGGTATTAAAAAAACAAAAACAAAAACTCATTTGAAGTCAAAATACTGTAGAAGATCTCTACTTTCCAAAACTAATTTCAAGGATGAATAGTTGTATTTCCGTCTTACACATGAGAATGCCTTGTCATTCATCGGACACTAAATGTCTGCAGCATCCTTTCTAGGTTAACCCCTAAAGCCCCGAGGCCTTTTCTCCATCAAAACACACTCAAAACTGCCACTTCTATTGCAAAGAGCAAAAAAATATAAAAATTGTTTTTTTTTTGCATATCTAACCGTAGGATCTTATACTAGACTAGTATGAGAATTTGTGCAAGAAATTTCAGAAGCTTTGACCAAATAGATTGCAAGATATTTGCATTCAAAGTGAAGAAAACAAATTTTTTTGCACCTTACTTGGCTAGATTCTTGGGCTTTGAACCTATTTAACTTAAATTTTTTGTATTGTTGATTTTGATTTTCTAAGCCTATATGTTGAATACTTCAGTTGAGAATCTAGGAAAAAAAATTCAAGAAAAAAACACTAAATTTTTA
Source organism: Antitrichia curtipendula (assembly GCA_951230915.1). Lineage (NCBI taxonomy): Eukaryota > Viridiplantae > Streptophyta > Bryopsida > Hypnales > Leucodontaceae > Antitrichia > Antitrichia curtipendula. The sequence continues at coordinate 21,875,964 of OX579642.1, forward strand.
CTCATTAAAAAATTATTAAGTAGAAGTAGGTTCAAGATTGAAGGAATAACTAAATCGTTAATAGCTCTAAGACAAAATTGAAATACCATAATCCCAACGGTGAGATCGTTCTAGCAAGCAAATTCAACCTTGTCTAACAATTTGTTTCTTAAAATTGTAAAAATTGCATTCAAAAATGAATCCTAGAAGTTATTTTTTCAAGAAGATGCTTAGATTGCCCAAAAAACTAAGATTGTCCATAACTTTTTCATTATTAGTCCAAATAGAATGAATCAAAGCTTCAAATGTAGACAAAAAGAGACAGATTTTGAAAAAAATATTTAAGAAATTTATTTTGACTTTCTGCAATTTTTCTTGCAAAACCGCACAACCTCAAAAAATCCCAAAAAAATTCTTTACAAATTGAGGTCACAGGAACCTACCCGGACCCAAATTGTCCCCCGAGGGGTTACAATTTGGGGATAGGTATGTAAACTTTGAAAACCATACCTACCCGCAAACTTAAAAACCTCATAACTTCCATCTTACAAATTAGAATGGAATGATTCAAAGCTCCCCATGTACATATAAATCTAAAGAACCAAGTTCAAATTTTTATTCTAAAAAAAGTTGATTTTTAAAGAAGTTTTTGGTATTGCCCGGGCTGCCCAGAGTTCAAAGAAAACTACATTTTATGCAATAACTTTTTAACCGTGTAGTCAAAAGTTATGAAAATTGTTGGACTGAAAAGCTACTCCTTGAGCACGTGTTTTGTGAAAATTTCAAAGAAAAATAATAAATTCTCCATCCATGGTGAGCTGCCCAAAATTGCTATGTTGCCCCAAAACACAGCTTGGTCCTTTAGGGGTTAAGGGTTACTGGTCACTAGTTGCATCCTCTCAATCACAAACAAAGTATTGGAAATAGAATTTGGTGCCTCGGGCATCAACATGTTAACCCCTAAAGCCCCACTTGTCTCCTCAAAGGACAATTTGGGTCCGGGTAGGTTCCTATTGTCCCAGTTTGAAGTGAATTTTTTTGAGATTTCTTGAGGTTGTGTAGCTTTGCAAGAGCTTTGTGGATATATAATTTTTGTTTCAATCAGATGCCGGATGAAAAAGTTATGGCACAATGAGCAAGAAATGGAGATTGGCGGGCAGCCCCCCAAAAAATTACAAAAAGTCAAAATAATTCTTTTTGAATTTTTTCCCTGAAATATTATGTTCTTACCTATACGTGAAGATTTGATTCATTCTATTTGGAATAGGGATGAGAAAGTTATGGACAATCTTAGTTTTTCGGACAATTTAAGCATCTTCTTGAAAAAAAACTTTTTGTTCAACTTTGAATGCTAATATCTTCCAATGCGTAATGTGAAATTTGATGAAATTTTTACTACATGATCTCAGACAAGTTAAGTACAAGATCCTATAGTTAAATTCCCTAAAAAACAAAAAAATTGGTTTCCTTAAGTGAATACTCTAGAAGTGATAGTTTTGAGTGGTTTTGGGCAGAAAACACCCTCAGGGCTTTAGGGGTTAACAATTTGTTCTTACCTATATATTCCCTGAAATATTATGTTCTTACCTATACGATTTGTTCAATTTCAAACATAGAAAAGATAGTTTTAAGATTTTTTAAAACCCTTTTTTTTATTCCTACTTTATCTATTTCAAAAATAGAAGAGAGATTTTTTAATATTTTAAAACGTTTTTGTTTTCTTTCCTATCTTCTATTGGGAAAAAAAGATTATTTTATTTGAATCTTTTCCTTTCTCTTCTTGTTTTTTGTATTCCGAAAGAAAGAATTAAAAACAAAAACAAAAGCTTGGAACTTTTCCTTTCCTTTCTTATTTTTTCTATTTAATTTTTAATTTTTTTAAATCATATTTAAATGAAAGCAGACTTCATTTATTATAATATATTTTTTTGATTATTTATGTAGTCAATGAACATTAAGTCACATTCCCTATTTTCCTACTTTTGCAATGTGGTGACTATACAAATGCAGAATGTTTTAAAGTTAACATGCCTATGTAAGACATAATGAGTGTTTTGCCTTTATTACAATTGGCAAAATAATTCAAATTTTTTTCCATACAAACATAATAGTGAGAAATAAAGAGAGTAGTTGAATTTTTTATTTACAAAGTATGAATTTTTTATAAATTTTGAAGTATATTGTCCAATTGGCTTAAAAGAGTCTATACACTACTCCAAAACCAACAAAAATGTTAGTGTATGCTTGATGGCTATCCGACTACCTAAAGCAGTTACAATATTTTATAACAGGGTCACAACATAAAGGAAGAAAAAAATCAATTACTTTGATGAATTGGTACTAAAAAGGTAGAAGTTTCTAAATTAATCACTAATAGCTCCATCACCATCACCCAAGACATTGATTTTGGCCACTAACCAACCTAATTAAGTCCTAATTTCATCTATTGAATTTTTTTTGTCATGGGTTGATGTAAGACTCTAATGGTCATTTCCTAGGTGCATGTCATAGGTGGTTTGCCTATCATATGCAAATTTATCTTAGTATCATTAGTATTATTCCTTACTTTCAAGTTCAATCTCAATTCTATATTGACACTTATGCAAATAGCCCTAATTATTTTTTAATTATTTTTTGGGGAAAGAAATGGGTCTAGACTCAAGGTGCGAAGCATGTGGATTTTAATTATAGAATATTTTAGTTGAAAATAAAAATAAAAATAAAAATTCTAATGTTTTTTCTTGAAGTTTTTTTCTTGTGTTGAAATTCTTTTTTAAATTATTATTTTTAATTTAAAAATAAAAATAATTTTTTTAGAAAATTTCATTACAATTATCTCCAGGGGCTCTGACTATTAACATACTGTATGGCTAGTCACTGCCTTCGTTGCAAATCTGTAATCCCATAAATGAAATTAATTATTGATTATCGATTAGCAGTAAAATCTGTGACAGAACGTAAATCTTCAGTCTGACAGAACAAGCAGACCAAAACTCTCTTGTTTCACTTCTTATCTAGTTTATTTGTAAACTCAAAGAGTTTGTAAATAAAACTCTTTTCATCAATGGTGGAGATTTGTACAATCTAACGGAGGAGCCCAATCCGGCCCTAGATGGGTAATCGGGCCACCCAAAACCTCGTCCCGATTGCTCCTCTGGGGCCGGATGGTTTGGCGCCAAAACTATGCCACCTAAGGCGACACGTAGGATGAGTGGTGGTTTCAATCCGGCCCTAGTATAAAGCCCTTGGGCCGGATTTGGAGAAATTGAGCCATCCTATTGGTTCAAACTTGGAGAGTTCCGGCCGGCCTTCAATCCGGCCCCAAGTATAAACCGGCCCTCAGTCTTCAATTCCCAACTCATTTCTTCCTTCCTGGAAAATGGACCGGTTTTTCTTCCAAGGAAGAAATGAAAAAAATATATTGGTTTATTTTATGCAATATCAATTTCTCACCAGACAATTTTCTCCAAACTTAAACTGAATTGTTAGATTTTTGGAATGTTAAACAAAACAATTCTAAACTAAAAATACTACCCCCTCTATCCCTCCAATAGCCTCCAAAAACCTTCCCCATGAAGGATTAATTGTATTTTTATTCTTTAAGCCAATGATACATGTATTCGAGAACTAGTAACCCATCTCCTAAATCTATGCAATATCTTTAGCTTAGGCATTGTTGTTGAGGCACCCAAAATCCATGCGGAAAGTATCATATTTGAGCATCATTTTTGAATGCTACTAGCTTGTCATTCTTGACGTTTAAAAGGTTGGTGGCAACAATGGACTCTAAAAATATGTGCTCCCAACCTAAATATTCACAACAAGGAAACCTAGCCCCCTTCATGAACAAATCTTCATAGCGCCTAAGTGGTCATCAAATCCATCGTCAATAATTACGATTGTTTAAGAAAGCAACAAGTACAATGTGTCTCATATGAGCAAGGCCAAGCTTGCTAATAGAGGAGTATTTTATGATTGCTTGCCACTTGTCCTCACAAGGTCATTCAACACGGCCAACACTTATTCAACGGTCTAAATCAGTAAATGGAGTTTTCTAGTGGGACACTAATTGTACTTGATTTGGAGGTTTTTAGAGGTACAAAGGGAGTAATTAATATGGTGCTTGGGGTAGCTCTTCACCATTTGAAGGCCATGAGGAAGTTTGGGTAGCTATCTTATTTGAAATGCAAGCCTGTACTTATTAGTTAGTTTGATTGTAACTTAGATTGAATAGCTACATCATATAGACTCACGTTGCTCTATTAGTCCAAGCAATGTCTTTCTCATGCTATAATAAAGCTGGATACTTAATTTGTACTCATACACATTATTAATATATTCACTCTTTCCGTCTTCATGTAATCCTTGCATCTTATTATCTACATGGTATTAGAGCATTGATGAGAATTGATTAAAGAATCATGTGCTTTTCTAAGATGCACAATGTTGAACTACAATCCAATGAAGATGTATTCAACAATGAAGTCGTAGAGGAAAAGCAAACTGAAATCAAAAACCAATTTCACATTTCAAACATATTCTTTAACCAATTTTCCTTCCAAGACGGATTCTTTCAACTCCCTATTCAACTTGTTAAATCAACATCACAAGAACATGAAGAAGACAAACCACCTATGAAATTTGAAATAACTCCATACGGAATTTCCAGCACACCTTCAAGCTATATCAATGCAATAAGTCAATTTGGTCAGTTTGATGCACATGGACAATTTGACAAGATGAACCCACAATTCTTTGTTGACTAATTGTTTGTATCTAATGTTTATTAGAGTCAACTTAGAGAATAGGCTTAGACTTGCTTCAATCCAATCATGGCCTTGTCTTCCTCCAGTTCAACTCATCGAGCCTATAATATCCCACCTTTAATTGCTTTTGAATTACACATTTTGGAGCGTAAAAATAGAAATGCTCCTCATACGCTCCAAATTATGGAGTATGGTTGATGGATCTGAAGTTGCTTCTACTACTAGTGATCAGGTTGGATTAACAACATGGAAGTTAAAAGACTCAAAAGCTCGTGCCGATATATTGTTGCATTGTAGTGAAAATCAACTAGTCTCACTTCAATCGTTAGCCACCTCCAAACAAATGTGGGACAAAATCAAACAACTCTATCAATGATCAAATAAAGCCTCACAAGTTAGTGTACATAAACAGTTATGTCATCTTATGATGTTTGACACAGATGATATTGTTGGTTTCCTTGAAATTTAGTAATATGTTCTTCAACAAGCAGCTATTGTAGGCTACATCTTCATCGATGCTCAACAAGTCATATTGCTCTTATCATCACTTATAGATTCTTGAAGCGTGTTCGTTACAACACAAGGAGGCATTTTCAACTTCACATTCCCTAAACTACTATCAAATATCCTCCAACAAAATGCAATAAATACTTCCAAGGGTGAATCTTCTAAAACTAATGCATTTTATATAAAGAAAAGTTTATCAAATCATTTTCCACTAAGTCTTACTCATCTGGTCAATATACTAAAACCAACCAAAACCTGCTTTCCAATCATTGAATGAAGAGAACATGTAGAATCTAAAGGTACCTTCCCGCAATTTTGCTCAATTTTCTCGGGAATCTTTTTGATTGGCTATCATTTGCCACAATTGTGGCATCTCTAGTCACAAATTCCCAGATTGCAGGAAAAAAAAACAGAACCAAGTTGGACCCATTAATAATCAACTTCACAATTATAGCAATGAAAAATCTTACTACCTCTTTACTACAACAGTGGCATCATCTGCCCTTTCTTCTTTCTAGAATATCGGCTCTAGGGCGAGCCAACACACATCCCTTGTCAAATCATTGTTTTGTCGTTATAAAGCATTGGATTCTCCATGCTTGATTATCCTTGGTGATAATAGTTTTTACTACGCCATTGGCTTGGGTTCAGTACTTTTAAGACTACTCAATGAACACACCTTATTGATTTCGGACATATTATTAGTTTCAGGTGTAGCTAAGAACCTTATTTTAGTTTTCTAGATTATGAATATTGGATATACTACTTTAAGCTTTACCAAAACACAATGTATTATTAAAACAAGATCACCATAATCAAGGATACAAAATCAATTTTGCATGCCCAAAGATGGGACTCTATTCACTCTAGGTGTTGGCATTGAACCATTTGATTTGGCTAGCATGGCAGAGACTTTATTACAACCTGCCAATGATACGCTCAAATGGCATTATAGACTTGGACACATTAACATTTGTTTCTTGAATCTTATGAATTCACACAACTTAGTCAAAGGTTTGTCAAATATCAAATCAAGTTTACCATTGTGTAAAGATTGTTTATTCGGCAAACAAACAAAATTATCTTACCCACTTGATGGCACTACGTGCGCAAGCTACTATGTCACTTATATTAATCCACACAAATTTGTATGGACCTATGCACACACCATCCTTTGGTGGTGCTGCTTATTTTCTTACTTTTATTGATGACTTTTCAAGCTTTACAACAATGTATTTTCTAACTAAAAAATTGAAAGTTTTAAAATAAATTATAAATTATAAATGCCTTGTAAAAAATCAATTTACTGATTACAAGATTCTCATTTTTAGATCTGATAATGGGGGTGAATTTACATCTAAAGTCTTTAATACATTTTGTCTTTATCATGGCATTCAACTAGGGTTGTCCGGATGTTCAGCGTCCGTGGATGTGAGGTCCCGGATGTCCCGTGACAAGCAGACCTCAACGTCCGTCGGGCCTATCCGTCTGCCCGTCGCCAAGCTGGACGCTAAGGTCCTATGTGTCTGGACGTCTGATTTTTAAACACGATTTTGAGCCAGATGTTGAAATTCGTCAACCCTGCATTCAATGCCAACTTACCACTCTTTATAACCCGGCACAAAATATAATTTCTGAACAAAAAAATCAAACATTAGTCGAAGCAACTTGTAGTATGCTTCATGTTGCTCATTTGCTAAATACTTTCTGGGCCAAAGCTGTGTCCACATCTTGTTACTTACAAAATTCTTTACATACCTCAACTTTGCCAAATATCACGCCTTATGAGCTCTAGACAGGTTTGAAATCTGACTTAAGTCACTTTCATATATATTTTTGATTGCCTTGCTTATGCCCATATTCGTGATCATCAAAGAACAAAACTTGACATTAAATCTATTAAATGTATATTTCTTGGCTATGGTACCTCTAATGGCATTAAAGGATATTGGCTATATGATCAAAAAACTCACCGGCTCTTTACCAGTTGTAATGTTGATTTTCATGAAGAATATTTATTACCTGGTGGTGGTCGTCTTCTTTCGACACAAGCAATCCACCCATTTGGTTCACCGAACCTGGTGATTCATTTTTTGTCTTTGAATTGTCTACTCAACCACCCGAACTTAGCACCCACTTGCCATTAGTTCAATTAGTCATTTCCTTGAAGCACAACCTACCTCCTCCTAATCCTCCACATTCAACGCCCTCTCCCCCACCTTCTCTATCTACTACATACGCTTACATCAGTGCCAAGCCCAATTAAATAAATCTCTATGTTGGAGCTTTGCCCGTTCAAATTAAGGCCAACAAAATACACCTAGATTCTATGATACAAATTTATATTGTTTTGGCTTATTAGCCCAACTAGCTGAATCTTTCACTGTGATGGAAATCCTTTCCAGTCCTAATGCTCGAGCCTAGAAACTTGCCATGGATAACGAGTATCATTCTGCGGGGTGAATGCAAGAAACACTTGTACTATTTGTTGCGTTTGGGTGTTTTTCATGACCAGTACTACGTGTACTACGAGTACTGTGAGTACTAGGAACGTCACAGCAGAGGAACGTCACAACAGAGGAAATTTTTCATGAACCAGTATTATGCACTACTACTCACTACGCTCCAGTACTATGTTCTGCCACAGGCTGCCATAATTCGTAGAAAATGCCAGTTTAGATTTTGATTTTTCATAAATACTGAATGACTTAAAAAAATTAAGGAAAAAAATGGCCATTTCTCCTAAGTCATTGAAGAGGGCATCTGCACAATGACAAACTGAATTTGATTTCTCAGTTTCTCTGAAATTACAGTGGAAGTCATGACACTTTAGGGCCTTCCACACGGCACTAGAAGCAATATTTTCAAAATCCCTTCTCTGAGAAGTTGGAATTTACTCATATAAACAAGCATGCCAAGTTACAACTTCAATGACTTCAAAAAAGGTACTCCATAGTACTAGAAACCTCCAAAAGTGAATTTGTGACATTTTTTTGAAATTCACTTTCTCCTCCACAATGAATTTTGGAAAAATCCAAAAAATTGCAGCGCGTTGGGCACATATACGCCCAACTTTGATATGAGTTTCAAGTTGTTTGCATCATTTCCCTAAAACTTATACCATACAACGACTTTCGATTTGAAGATGTGACACAAAATAGTACAAGTGTTTCTTGCATTCACCTTGCGCTTAATAATAAAACTTGGGAACTTGTGGACTTCTACCACATCGTTCCATCATCACCACAAAATGGATTTTTTGGCATAAATATAATTTTAATGGCTCGTTAGCCCAATATAAAGCTTGCTTTGTTGCCCAGTTTTTTTTCCAACAACTAGGTCTTGATTTCTATGAAACTTTTTCACGTCTTATGAAGATAACATCCTTAAGACTTTTATTAGTTTTTGCTACACTCTATGATTATCACATACACCAAATGGATGTGATAACTGCTTTTTTGCATGGAGTTTTAGGTGAGGAAATTTGTATTTCCCAACCTGAAGGCTATATCAAACCTAGCATTGAACATATGGTTTGCTGATTGCTAAAATCCTTATACAGACTCAAACAATCACCTTGTGTCTAGTATGAAACATTCAACAAATTTTCTTGGCCTAGGGCTTCATCAAATGTCAATCGGATCAAAACCTTTATCTTAAATGATTATCTTCTTCACTATTAATCTTGGGATTGTACATTGATGATCTTATTATAATATCCGACAACTTTCAATTCTTGACTGCCACAAAAGCCCTCTTTTCTTAGCGTTTTTTTTATGATAGATAACCAAGAAACTAAGTTCATCCTTAGTGTTCAGATTCACCGTGATTGCTCCAACAAGACATTAAAATTAACGCAAGAAAAATATGTTACAGACCTTTTATTCAAATTTCATATGGCCACCGCTAATGTTGTTGCAACACCTCTAGAAGTCGGTGTCCGGTATTCTTGGCACCACGTTGATAATTTGACAAATGATGAACTATACTTAATGGATTATACTTAATGGATCAAGCTTCCTACAAACAAGCGCTTGGCAACCTCCAATTTTGTGTCACTTGCACTCATTGGGACTTGGCCTTTGCCGTCAATCACTTGGCCCAATTTATACAAAACCTTACTTCCGTTCATTGGCTAGGAGTAAAATGTCTTTTCTGCTATCTTTGAGGGGGGCTTCCACGCAAGGTCTCGTCTACACTAGTGCTAGTTAATGGTTCACGTCCATTTCACACGCTTTGTGGCTGGAGTGATGCGAATTGGGTTGGTGATCCTAACACACGCCGATCTACCTTTGGTTACATATTTCAAATTGATTCATCTTGTATACTTTCTTGGCAGATTTGAAAGCAATCCATCATTGCTCTCTCTTCAACCGATATAGAATATATTGCCGTAGCCATGGCATTAAAAGAACTCTTGTAGCTTCAGATAATTATTACTGAGCTTGATTACCAATTTTCTCTTTCCAATATTCTTTACTATAACAACCAATCTTGTATTTCACTTAGTGAGAATTCCATGTATCATGATTGCTTGAAGCACATAGATCTACAATCTCACTTCTTGAGAGAAAAATTTCAACCTAAGCTTCTTAAACTGGAGTTCACTCCCCAGCGACCTTGTGGGCCGATATTTTAACAAAATCATTATCCAAGATCAAACATTATGCTTACCTTCATGGCTTAGATGAGTAAGATCCTACAACTTCTTTGTAGCAAGGGGGCATATTTTGAAAATGATTCTCCTTCTGAAGCTTCAAAGTTTAACTATCCTTTAAATCAAACTTTTATAAATTAGTTTCAGCTATACAGTTGAAGGGGGCATGTTATTTAGTTTGATTGTAACTTAGATTGAATAGCTATGTCATATAGACTCACAACACTCTGTTAGTACAAGCGGTGTCTTTCTCCTACTATAATAAACCTGGATACTTTGTATTCATACACATTATTAATATATTTACTCTTTTCATCTCCCTGCTCAACTCCTTGTGATCCTTGCATCTTATTATCTTCAGTACTAATAAGGACAAAACATGTCAAAGTGTAGTTGCATGTTCCATTGTTGAAGAAACAAATTGAAATTGAATTAAGGGTATGTCCTTACCGAAACAAAATACCACATTAGATACATAGACATTTTTTTCTACAACATTTCTAAAATGGAATGGGAGTTCTTCTCTTTTGTTTCCTTTGTCCATAAGAAGAGATTATGCAATGGTGCACAATGGTTCAAAAGTTCAAAGTTTTGAAAGTAGAGGGAAAAGAAAAATGTTTAGAAAGTAATAGTAGAATCTTAGGGGCTATGATTCAAAAAATGTGTATTTTGTAGCTAGAGTAACTAAAGGCCTTCTTCATTGAGGCGATTGAAAGGATCCACTTTTGTCCATGCTTTTATTGTATATTTGCAACCAAAAACCACACATGCATGAAATTAAAACTCAACCATATCCATATCCAATTGAATTGACTTTTATGTTTGCCCAATGGATTAATTGGAAGTCCCACTACAAGTTGAGTTTGAATGACACTTTTTTGACTACATACAATGAATTAGATCTCATACGGAATGGTGGCTAAAAAGAAGTTGAGATTCATGCTCTCAAACAATTTGGAGAAAATTAAACATACTTATACAAAAGGTGAGTTTTTAAAATCCAACAAAAAGTTTCAATTATGTCACTTGAATGGAAAAGGTTATATAAATAGTATTATAAAAGTAAAAAAAAGGCCAAATGAAAATGAATGTAGTCTAGATTTTGCCTACTTTGTAAACACCCATGACTATTGCATAGCTAGGGTTTTTTAATCCAAGGAATGGTCAAATGGTCTAATGTGTTGTGGCTAAAGTTACTTGTATTTTAGAATGAAATGGGATACACACACAATTAGCCTACAATTTTACAAATGGTAAGAACAATTCGTTTTCATTCTTGTTTCCAAGGATAAGAATTTTTGTAGCCAGTATGTTACCAACGCTATGGACACATAAGTGTAGTCTTAGTCTTGCCTAGTAGAAACTCATTTTGGGTAATTTGTCCAAGATAAACTGCAATTTGTCATGCATGTGCATTATTTGAATTAATTAATGCATATATATATATATATATGGGTTCTTTAACTTTTGGTTACATTTTTATCATTGGCACATTGTCCCAGTTACTATTTAACGAGCTTAATGATCATTTAAGATGAGTATCAAATTTATCCTAGTCCTACAACAATTTGTCTCTAACTAATACAAGATATGACCGTATAAGTGTGTGATGTATACTCCATTAGTATTGTTAGCTACATAGTTTCCAAACAATTTGTCAATACATCCAATTTAGAATCATAGAGATCACATGTAAACTTAGAAAGTTTTTATCCACTAGTGAAATCCATATTCTACCTGCAAATCCAAAATAATTTATCACTAATATCTATCACTAGAAAAGAATTGCCAAACAACTTCAATACTTCCATTCTACAATTGATTTCAGGCTTAGGATGTGCCTAAGATTACCATAATATTGCACAAAATCAAGTCAATTTTTTTATTTAGTTGTGACTACCTTGTAACGTATTGAGTCAAGGCCCTCCTATCTCTACTCCAACCATTAGATTGGAGCAACTAATAGATAAAAATTGACTATTGTATCAATTCTTAGGATCCAATTCTCAAAACAATCAATAGATTGCCAATTCTCTCCATTTTTACACACAAACTATTAAATCAAATTGACAATTCATCTTACCACTACAATCCAATTCATAGACTCTTCATAGATGTAGATAAGCCTCGAGATCCAATTGGAAAATCAAGCTAATAGTATTTAATTCATCCCAGGGAGGCAATTCAATAGGGATGCTTTATACATTAGCCTACGAAGTCATTGCAACTAAAAGAGCATAAAATAAATTATTCCTACCACATAGATCAATTGTTTTTTATGTATTGTGCTAATTATTAAATTCTAGCACTGCACTTTTAAAAGCCACAAGGGTGAATCTTTCTCCCAAATAACTCTTTAATCTTTATCAACTTGAATCTTTATTCTTTTCTCTAATTCGGAACCTAACTTCTAATGCACCTTGTTGTGGCTTCTGAACTTCCAAATTGTCTTTATCACTACGCACTTAGATGCTTGTCTCCTACTCTGGGAATAACGGAATCCTTATCCACTGATTTGGTCTTTATGTTCTTAACTTCACAACTTGGTTTTGCATAATCACGACACTTGCAGAATTTGCAATTTGCAAATTCCAACCACCAACTTGGAATTGATCTTTCTATTTTCAATCAGTCTTAAATATAATACTTTATTGAAGCAAATTTAATTAACCATTTTACACACACCCAAAAAATCTTCTCCAATTTGTCTAGCCCCTACTACCCCTCTTGTTTGCATCTCTCACCCACCCATTATCACAATCTTAGTAACCCTTTAGCCTCACAACAATGCAATTGGAAATGGGACACGTCAACTAATTGTGTGGTTGAGTATGGATCTACCCACCAATTTAGTCCCAACAAACTTTGAAAAATCACATAAAATTCATTTCTACTTGCAAAAGGCTTCTATTAAACTTTTCAATCTCTAAAAAATCAATATGAGTTGACAAATAGCTTCTCCAAGGTTTTTAGATAGCAAAATGGAGTGGTAATAGATTAATCTACCTTACATGGAGGTCATTCATCTTAAATCCATATTTTTTCAAAATGGATTCACTTGCAATGTGAATCCAACACAGGGTTTTTTCCCACGTATAAAGATGGGCTTCTAAATGATGTAACTAAAGAATTTTATTACAACAATGGACAACATCAACTTATGAAAACAAAATCTCACCTAAAGGCTTTGAAAGATAGCCTAGTAAGAACATTGACTAAGGACTAAAATTGTCTCTTGAATGACTTTCAAGGAAATTGTAGAAACAAAGAATGCACCTATTTTTCTTATAGCTTGAGTTTTTTGGTTGACTACAATAGTGATAGAGTTGCATCCTTCCAAGGTTAAGAATATATAAAGAATTCTATCAACATCAATTCTTTGGTACATTCCAATCCAACATTCCAAGAAATTCATGAAGTAATCTTTGTACATAATTGGTTTGAATGAGGAAACATTTATTCACTTGTTAGCAATGCTAACAAAGTGCATGTAAAGTCAAAATTGAAATTTCAGGTCCTATTCCTTTTGAATGCTCTGAAGATGAGATCAAATGTGTTGCACTAGTAACTTTCAATAAGCCCAATGACTTTATAGATGTTTTTTTTGTGGAACCAAAGCTACTTTTGAAAATCTTAAGAAATGTTCATTTGATTCAAAACCATCAGCTACTAGTTTTGAGCTAATTACAAATGTTTTTTCAACCATGGTGGTTGGTAACATGTATCATGTAGTAGTAGAAAATCTTTGGTGACAGAAATGCTTAAATTGATCTATAGATTATTAACCTCATGCAATAAGTTTGACGCCTCTTAAGTTAAGTTGGAATAGACATGTATTGCAGCTTTATACAAGAAACATATAGAAGTGGTTGTTGGTCTTTTTAGGGGCATGTAAGTAATGGTGATGCAAGGAGGAGAAAATTGATGTTTGAGAGTACTTACAAGGGCACGTTTGGGCTAAATGAAGATGGCTTCTTGATGAAGTCAAAGGTTGTTGATGGACATCCATTAATCATGGTACAAGACCCAATACACCTAAGTAAGAAACTTCAAACCCCTTTGCGGAGTCCTTGAAGGAAAATGTTTTGAGGACATTTTTTGACTCATTGAGTTGTTTACTAGAGATGAACATGGTTTGTTGGATGAAGATATAAATGTAAAAGACAAACAAAATTAACTAGTTGTACAATAGATTTTATTTCCTTTATTAAAGCATGTTAGGAAAAATTACATGCTAGAATTGCTGTAAAAGGGGTTTTAAATAGGAAAGAATGTGTGTTGCACACTATCATTCACTTAGAACCGTTATAGGCATTCTTAGAGATTTTTTTATGGATAGAGAACAATGTATAAGAGGGTAATGCTTGCATCATTTGTCTCTCATATGCTTTATTATAGGATTGAATATATCTTCCATCAAAAGCATGGCCATACCATTTAAGGCATTGGATGAGTAGAAAGACTCACATTGATTGCATCATATTTTGTCATAGAGTTGTTAATTATGTTAGAATGATGATAAATAACTACCTCCATTTATCATGTTCATTAAATAATATTGGTTCAAATTGTTGTGAGAACTTTTTTTCCTCTTTGTGCAACAAGTGAAGAACAAGCATACATAATATGTTGAAGAAGCTATTAAAAGATGTTTTTACATTAGTAGAATTAAATAATTTAATTATTTTGATGATGGAATATGATTTGCTTAATTTTTGGTGGAAGAAAAATATACGGTGATTATCAAATGCCTAAATGGTAAGTTCTATCTTGTGTGGTTATGCCTCAATAGCTGATGAGAATTTTAGGAAAGTTTGGTGCAATGTCATGGCATGCCATGGCATAGATTAGGGTTGAGAAGGCTACCATGAAGGAAGTACTCTAAACATCTAGGAAATGAATTAACCTTTGCCCCCCATTTTTAGTCATGAACCATTAGTTCATAACTCACAAAAAAATTGTATGGAAAAAACTAACAATCATGTTGTTGATGATGGACCTCTTAGAGAAACCACAATAGTTTTATAATTAATATTATACATACTGAGCAAAGTGCTAATGTAGATAGTAGAATTTTAAGTGTAGATTCAAAGAATATCTTGAATCATTCATCTACAATTGAAGTTCCAAGTAATGGCCAAGTGTTCAAAATAAGATTAGTTTCTAAATTCAATACACTCTATTGAGAAGTTGCCTTTGGATAAGTTGAGGTGTGTAAGATATAAAAATACAGATCCAGATACTTATGTGCACGATGATGATCAAGTGGTGAATAATTGTTCTACCCATTGTTGTTCCAATTGAACCCACGTTTCTATGAGCATTTAGATGATCGGTGATTAAGGGTTTGTAATTTGCAACTTGGCATTTGTGATTGGTGTATTTCTATTTGTAATCTGTAAGTTGATGTTTGCAATCTATGAATTGGTGTTTGTGCTCTATAAGTTGGAATTTTGGATTGGTGATTTAGAATTTTGAATCCAGGATTTGGATTGGAGATTTCAAATCAATACTTTAAAAAAAAATTTGAGTTGGTATCACTAGAAAAAAACATATTTGCCAAAACCGGCTAAAATGCAACTAAGTGTCTTATACAACTATCTTACAACTTTAGCCCTCTCTATTTGCACCAAATTCTTTACGTCATTGGTATTATTTTTTTGTTGCACAATAGTTGTAGAATGAAGTGTATACATTATTTTAATCATAAAGCAGTCATAGAATGAAGTGTAGGATTATGAAAATTGTAACAAAGTTCAAATTTAAAATGAATGTGAGTTATTTTCCATTCAATATTTATCACAGTTGTCGGTGTAGACTAGTTAATGCTTTGTAATATCCAATGTGTTGATTTGCAGTCACAAAAAAAGACAAGGAAATGACTAGGAAACAATTTCACTTGTAAAATAACAATAGTTGTATCCTAATTGTTTTGGATTCATTTCTTAGTTATTTTGTAGTTGATTTCAAAGACATTTTATAATTGTCTTTTATCAATTCTCCCATATCAATTGTCAAGAGTACCATTAGGTTGGACATATAAGACTTGTAAGTAGTTCTATCCTTATGTAATGAATTATGTTAAATAGAATTCTAAGATTTTTTTTGTTTGCAGATTTTTATATTTTGTAGGTCTAAAAATCTACAAATTTTACAAGTCACAAACAAGTTGCAATAAAGTTACTAATAAGTTGCAAACGAGTCACCAATAAGTTGTACAACTCATTGATTGAGTAATCAACCTCACGTGGTAGCAAATACCACATAAGCAACCACATCATAAAAATTCATCAACAAAGTTCCAAATAGACTATTAGATGACTTTTTGTTGTGTTACTACAATTTGACATGCAACTTGTCCATTGCGACTGCAAATCTCCAAATTCTCACTAGTCGCAAATATTTGATGCAGTCCAAAGAATAGTTGTTCTTTGTAGTCGCAAAATCCTTCATTTTCTTCTACAGTGACTTCCTAAAGTAGTTAGCCACCATATAAACTGCTCTCATAAATTGAGAAATTGAAATTATGAAGTGGATTTGGACATGTTGTTGTACAAAGGGGATTCTACCCTCATGTGCAATTTCACTTATAATAGACTTTATTCAAACCTAATATTATATGAATGAAATTCCTTATGTAAAAATAAACTTTTTGTGAAAAGTCAAAATGTCTCATTTTTATAGGAAGAATGTACATTTTGACTAGAATCACATGTTACAAGTTTCATGAATTTTGGATTTTTATTGATTGAAATTTGACCTCAAAATTTTGACTTATCTATTTTTTCACTCTATAAATTGAAAAAAATAATAATAATAATAAAAATTCAAAGTAACATCAAATAACTAGATATATCAAAAACATACTACATTGTCCAGTTTCCATGCTTAGGGTTTAAGGGTTGAGGGCAGTTGGCTACATTGGATTTCTCCAGACCTTTCTGTGCTCCTGCACCCTGAGCTACCTGATCCATTCGATGTCCGGCATCTCAATAGACCCACTCCCCATCCCCAGCAACCCATCTCGGGATCCCGAAAGCTTGAAACAGACAGAGAAATGTATCTGAATCCAGGAACTATATCAATTTCATAGTCCATGTCCGATCCAGTGATCGATGATAGAATAGGTTGTATACGGTACATACTTCTACTAGAACTTCTCTAGCCAGGGCGTGAGCTCCAATAAATTTAGTACAGGGTGGAATTTGGACACAAAAGGAGCAAAATTTCGTCCTATTTCCATTTCCAATAATCATAGCCACATAAGGCCATTTGTGTAATTTCCACGATTAGGGTCAGGGTTTCAGGGTTTAGAGTCTATGGAAGTTGGCCATATTGGACCTCTCCAGACCTGTGTTGATGCGTACGCTACCTGATCCATTCGATATCAGGCATCACAATAGACCCACTCCCCGTCACCAGCAACCCATCTTGGGATTCACGAGGCGATTTCGTGTGGACCGAGGTGGAGAGTGAGCAGGCTCTGGGGAGAATAGCAGTCCCGCAGCAGTCGAACTGACTCTCCAAACGTGTTTGCTCTTCCCTGAGTCGCGTGAGCTCGGCGAGCTCGGCGTCCAATCCGCCTTGCAGCATGGCCACCACGCTGGCCATGTGGGGGCGCTTGTCGGCGGATACTTGACTGCACAGAAAGGCGATGTTGAGCAAGCGCTGCACTTCGACGAACTCTTCGTCGGTTTGCAGGTTCAGGGTTGGGTCGACGAGTTGCGTCATCTTGCCTTCCAAGCGGAGACGCCAGGCCTGCATGGATGCGAACAGCGACATGAGTGAGCTAGTTTGAGAGCTGCATCATTCACCAGATCTAGAGATACCTGGAAAACTTAAGGGAGATGGTACACACTGCTAGAAGTTGGAGGGTTCAGCAACATTTCTAGCAACGTTTTTAACTGCATGAAGCATTGCGGAAGATTGATTTAGCAAACATGGAAATTTTGGAACGTACTTCAGCATACAAATCATGTAACAATTTCCAGCAAAATCGTTTGAATTCTAGCAGCCCGTAGGAAATCCATTCTTTCGACTTTCAGCTGGTGTGAGTGATTTCTAGGGTTGAGTGTGGTTCCCATCACGTAACTTATGAGTTTTCTAATTTTTTTCGGTAGGCAAGGCAAAATTGTGGGTTACCTAGGTTTGTATTCTTTGACTCTTTAGCTCTTGTTCATTGCCATATTGACAAGATTCTAAATATGTAATTTGCATTAATATTTATTTTTCTTATGACCTGTTCATGATCTATCCATGCCACAAGATCTTCCACGAGAAAAGGTTCACTACCTTAAGCCTTAAATGACCAAGAAGTGCAAATTCAACCTCATGCATTTTGAACAGACCATATGGAGACTTTTTTTCTTCCATTTTCTTGATTTTTTAATTTATCAAGAGATGGCAATGTCCTTCACTGATTCTGGTGATGTAAAACTTGACCAAATCTGAATTATTTATTCAAAATATGATCACACAAACTTGTCATTTGAAAATTATGAATCCTTGATCTTTAAGTTGTTTCAGATTGATGCAAAGACAAAATTACTCACCCTCTCTAGAAGATAGACTTTCTCTTCCGGAAGCGTTTTGTCGATGTTTTTTCTGCCGCTTACAATCTCAAAAAGGAGCACTCCAAAGCTGTAGACATCAACTTTCTCGCTCAGTTGTCCCAAAGTTGCATATTCTGGGGCCAAATAACCTCTGCATAATCCAAGCCCCTTTATTATGTCAGATGGAAAGTGCTCATTCAAGGATTCCGTAAGTTTCACTAGTAGAAACATTGTCTGCATAGATTAGGGAAATGACTCACAAGACTGATTAGTCTGATTTTGAATCCTCCTGACCGTTTTTTTAATTCTATTCATCATTCAACAGATTGTATTGAACCCTTTCATGACCATAGATTCAAGTGTTTCAAATGACTGCTTCGATTTATTACACTATACAAAGTACAATATAAATGGACATTTAAAAAATACTCGACAACATCACACACATCAGTCTGAAAAACAAAGTTTTGGGACCAAAAAATATATCAATGTGAACTCTCCAAAACTGCTAAAAGAAAATATGTTAGACTTTTTAAACTTCAAAGGGTTCAAAAGTCTGTGCAGTAAACTATGTGACTGAAGTGCTCAAGAGAGTGAGTACCTAGTGCCTGCGACATGGATTGTCATGATGTGGCTTTGGTCGTCTGGAAACAGCAAAGCTAAGCCAAAGTCTGCAATTTTGGGCTCCAGATTCTGGTCCAACAAAATGTTGCAGGCCTTGATGTCGCGGTGAATGATTCTGGGCTGAGCCAGAGAATGCAAGTAATGGATGCCGTGCGCCACGCCTAGGCAGATGTTCTTGCGGACAGACCAGCTCAAGGGAGTCACGTTCTTCTTGTGCTCTGCATCCCAAAACCCTGGTAAGTTACCCTCAGAAATTAGACAGATGCCAAGGGACTAGTACTGAAACAGTGGCAGCTTTTTTCTTCTAAACCTATGGAATGTCGAAATTAGCACGCGATTTGGTGGTCAAATTTTTTGCGACATATGTCTAACTGCAGGTCACAAACTAAAATATGTGTAAATTGATGTTTCAGGCAGCGAATCCTGAAACGTGCTAAAGTATGGGAATATCACCAATTTAACGAAATTGACATTACATTGTTCCAAGAATTTGAACCTCATAAAAAAGAATCTTCAACGTGATTCACATGAATCCTTGTATGCTCATTGTGAACATACTGAAACTATTCCATGAAGATTCACTTTATGATTTTGAGTCAACTTCCTAACCAACAGCCTAGTTATAACCTTGTTTTGAAATTTTTACCTACAGAAAGTAATTCTAAGGACTCCGCAACATGATAGTGAGTGTCTAGACAAAACATTGGATCCAGTTTTTTGAATAATTTTTACATTCTGGCTACTTCTGAGAAGTGCCAATAGTTTTGAAAGCCACCTGGGGCAAGATTTCAATAAGCACCTGCTTGAGTTTTGGCATCTTTTCTTTATCTCTTCCTATCACCGCCCTATCCTCCACCTTTTTCTTAAGAAATATGATACTCACCTGAATCTCTTGCGGTGTAAAAGCTTCAACCTTGACTTTTCCTTACAAAGGGATACATTTCAAGACCGAAATCTGAAATCCTACTCCAGACGCCCACTAATTGGGGAATTATAGAATTAATGGTACTACCTCATGGAAAGAGTGTACATTTTACCACAACCAATACAGGCCAGAATATTAATTTAGAAGCTGAATGAACTTACCGAACAACAGTTGCTCCAAATCACCGAACTCGACATACTCATACACAAGTAACCGCTGGTCTCTCCGAATGCAGCATCCTTTGAGTTTCACAAGGTTCCGGTGCTTGACAGCTGCCACGAGAACAACCTCGTTGAGAAAGATGTCCAAACTTTGCTGGGACTTTGAAAACAGCTGCTTCACAGCAACCTGAGTCCCATTTGCAAATCTGCCCTGCAAGGAACGCCAATTTTGTTAAACTCGCGCGAAAGTTATGTAATACGCCAGTTGCTTGGAACATCTGCAACTTCTTCTGATTTTGCAATGACACTTCTGTTACGCCTTAATTAATAGGTAAATTAGTGTAGTGAAAATCATGTCCTGTTTTTGCCAAGGAGACTTCACTTGGAATTAGTCAATAAAGACAAGTTCCAGCTAGTAAGGACAGGACATGAATCCCTCTAGTGTCAGCATCCAGCATTTGATTCTGTATCCCATGTGGAGCAATGTAAGCAATGTAAACAAGAATTTTCGGTTGTTCTTCCTTTAAGTCAGGTGCTAAACTTCATTTGTCACTTGTTAAACATTCCCAACAAGCTGTTGCCCAGACCTTGTAAACTGCACCATAATGCCCCTGTCCGAGCTTCATGTCTGGGTGAAAATCATCAGTGATCATCCGAATTTCAGTACATGTGTATAGTGTAGGCTTGACTTCATATTCTGCAAATTCTGCAAAATTCAGACAGGGAGAAATGTAGTTTGCTAAACTTGATCAGTTTCCATGACCGAATCAAATCTTAGAGATCTCCGACTCTCTCAAACATGGGGACGATGGATTTATGACTCTAAACCACCCTCTTTTCGACCGCATTGCATCATATGGCAATGAAAGTCGCAAGAGTGGGTTATGATATATAACCCTCTAATATGCTATTAACCAAAGAAAACTTAAATAGTCAATTTAGCATGATGATGTATCAACTTCGATTGCATTTGAGCCCAGAAAAAAACTTGAGGGATTCAATAATTGGAGACTTACTTTGATTAGCTTCATGGATAAGTCTTTTACTCTCTCTCCTGCCCCGGCAGAAGTAATAATTGTATGCTATGAAGAACAATATAAATAACGATACAGCTACAAACAACAAAATGATTATGGTGTTTCTGCTCCCTGAAAGGTTTCCTGCCGTCGGAAGAATCATAAACTCGGTTAGTATACGTGAGAATGTCACACGGTACGTGAAAACATTTTTTGTGTGAAAATTTTAGCAAGTTCGAAAGAGGTGGGTCATATGATTTGCTACAATGAGTAAGTGTATTATTTATGATTTAAAAAAGCATGTGGATGTTGGAACTGTCCACTTATGTAAACAATGAGAATATTTGCATTGGAACAACCAAATCCATTGTCTACGTAGTCTAGATTGGTTGACCTAAAAGAAGCATCACACACGAATGTGACATTTTCACAAAAAAATGGAGCCAGAATAGGAGAGAGAACTGAACTCCATAACAATCCTATAATTTTCCTCCTGATCTAGAATATTAGCTGATGAAAATCCTGATAAGTTGGCATGAATATGAAGCCGTCAGCTGAAGGTGTAGAGATCACTAGATGTTGATATCTCACCAGTGTAGAAGCATTGTTGCTGGCAAACACAACGCCTCAAATCGCTCCCTGAACTCGGATCGTTTTCACAATAGGGATTCCCTGATAAACTGTCAAGCCAAGACACCAGATTCACGTCAAAAAGCTGCTGAACTGGCCGTTTCCGTGACCATTTAGCACTTATAAATGACATTGCTAGTCTACCCAATATCTTAATACAATTAAGGGACAGTGCTTTTTCCTATTAATGCGTGTGACACTAATTCACCAAAGTCACACTATATTCTAAATTTGTGCAGGCTGGAATATTACTCCATTGCACTAATTTCCAAGAAAAGTAAAACTAGAGACACTGATTTTGTAGGCGGCACTGATTTTCCCCCTTACAAATAGAATAAAACAAAGTGTAGCTGCTACTAAAATTTGGTGCATATTGAGGTACAGAATCAACACACCGAATGTAGATGACGATATTGTATGATTCAGGTTTTCAATTTTGATTATCCATAGGAAATTCTAGACAAGTTATAAAATAAGACTCTCTTCATGTTTTTTTAGCTATTTTGTAGAGTATACATGGGGACTTTGATTAGTTTGAATAATTATTTTGGGGGGATCAACATATGCAATGTTCTTCAATCTAATGATATAAGTCTTTTCACCATTTAAGCTACACTTCCCACAAAATATTCGCTTTGAAATCGCGAAAACTTCGTCCTTAAAAAGGGTAATGTGAAGCAAATAGCAGAAATGAGTGGTGGCCTCACTTGAACTTGACATCCAGTTTGTCAATGCGTTCCGAGTAAGCGACGTTGAAAATCTTGTTGTTCGTGAGGCTCACAAATTGCAAACGCCGGCTCAAATTGCCAGTAAGCATGCTGTCGATGTCTAATTTTCCTGTCATGTTGTTGTCATCTAGGCCCCTGCCATTGTACTTGTAATGAGACCTTCTCATATTAGAAAGTACTAGCATTCAATAAAGTACTACCATAACGGCAACTCAATACAACATGTAAACAAAATAATGCCTGCTGCTCACATCATAGAACCATTTTTATTTTTATTATTGCACAATATAAAGAGAAGTTTGCGTCTAACAAGTGTTGGTTTCTTACAAGGTTTCCAAGCTCTCGAAGCTTCCAAGGACGAACGAGGGGACGGGACCAGTAAGAGACACTCCTCGCAACATTCTGTAACCAACATGACGAAGCATTAATCATATCAAGCACATTGTTATGAAATGTCTGATGAATTAGGTTTAGGGTTTAGGGTTGTGCTTACAGTGTCTGTAGGTTTTCGAGTTTGTTAGCCCAACTGGGAAATGACTCCGTTGTGAAACTGTTGTAGCTCAGATCCCTGCGAATCAGAAAAAGCGAAATTGTCAGTGAGACCAAATATCACACATCCAAAGCTAATTGAAACAGGGTATAGATTGATCACACTTCCACACAACATACTTCAGCCCTTGTAAATCTGCACCCTTTACTTTGAGAATGTTACTATACTAAAGAAAAATATGCAATTCCACACGCTGCTTACAAATATTTCAGTTTTGCCAACGAGCTCAAGTCGGGAATGGTGCCCGTGAATTGATTCTTTGAAAGATCCAGCGTCATTAAAAAGGGGATGTTGGATAACAATGTATCCAATCCTCCAGAAAGAAGATTTTCACTTGCGTTGCTGCACAACACAAAAGCAAAGTCATAATCCATAATGCCAATGCAAAATTTTGAAGCTAACATTTGAGGAAAATTAGAACAGGTTATGAAAGTCCTTTCCTAATTGTACTTAAAACCCGCAAAGGAATCTGATTCATGCTCAAAACAAAGCAGCAATCCATTGGAAAAAGTTGCAACTCATCAGTCATGTAAGTAATTCATGTGAACAGAATTCACTCACAAGAGTCGAATTGTTGGGTGCTCGGACATCGTTGGAAGTGAACCACTGAATTTATTGTTTGACAAGTCCCTGAACTCAAAGAAGTTAAAAGCTTCATCAGAGTGTAAGAAATATACATTCTAATGAATCACAAGACCAAACCTACTTAGTTCTTTGACATCGATGAAAATGTTCGCAAACTAACAAGCACAATTATTAGAGGATAGGGAGCATCGTCACAATCATATACTCACAGGTCTAAAAGCTTGGTTTTGTTTGGATATATCATTTGTGGAATGCCACCCGTAATGTTATTGTGAGACAAATCCCTGGAAAAAAGCCATTGTGTCATCAAAATTGGTTGCCCTATTGTGTACAGCAGAGGTTGAGCGTTAAACCCTAAACCCTAAATCCATTCGAGAAAAACTTGCTGGTTTGGGTCACTGAATTTCATTATTTTTGCTATAATTGACTATCTATGTGTCAAAATGTCATACACTTGTCGAGATTTAAAGCCTATGCCAGCATGGGGAATTATTTGTCCTTAGTGCACTTATCATCAAGCAAAATCAAAGTTTTACCAAAGTTTTTGAATAGGCTAACAAAGAACTAAGAGTCTTGGAGGTCAAATGATTATGGGATTTCTTCCAATGACTCTAATGAGGTCTAATGATTATGAAAAAGCTTCTCACTCAGCATTGAAATGTGAGTAACATGAATTTTTGAAAATGCTCACAAGTAAGATTCTTACGCTGAAACCAGGTTTGAAAGATATAAGAAAAATCTAGGGGTTACTGGCTCTGAGAATAAGTTATTGGACATGTTCATTGTTTGTATAGTGCGATATGAGAAAGTAAGGTTCGCTGGAAGTTCCCCAGTCACCCGCCCAGTCAGCTGATTGCTACTCAAGTCTCTGCAAAGAGAAGTAGGACGATAAATTAAAAAAATACTGATATTTCATCTGAATCACGAAACCTCCAAAAGGACAAATTGAACATTCGTAAAGCTAAGTATCAAAAATAAACCCAGACCTTTAAGAGTTCAAATTCTGTAAAATCTTCAAACATAGAACAGCAGAAGTGATGGACAACTTACATTGACTGAAGAAACCCAAAAGACTCCAGAAAGAATTTAGGTATGTTTCCGGTGAAGCCATTACCATGTAAATCTCTGCAATATTTTCGCTCGGTCAGTTGCACATATTCAAAAACTTTGATTCTTTATCGAAGCTGGATGTAAACAGGCAATACACGTGATATAAAAGATTAGAGATTAAAATGAACCAATAACGAATAGCAAGGTAAAGAATTGTAATCATCATTCAGTTTAAATAAATCTCTGACATTGCAATCCACTTCCAAATCTTGACTACAATAGATCAAGATCAACAGTATGATCCTTACAAATCAAACAAGCTTAACAAGAAGCCAAATTCTTCAGGAAGAGGGCCTGCTAGTCCTGGATTCTCTGTTACGGTTCTGCACAAGAAAGCAACAAATCCCAGCAAATATCAGACACACCATGGGACCATATCTCCTATTTAGAGCATTATACATTGATACCTTCTTACATCTAACAATCAATAAATAAGATATAGATGCGCCTCAAAATTTGCCTTCCAACTTACAAAGTTACAAGATTGGTGAGATTTCCAATAGCTGGTGGCAGATTGCCCAAGATTGAAACATTTCGCAATGTCCTGTCATCCATGTTTAGTGTACAATACATCAGCAAATAACATTCACTCACGCACGACCAAACTTCAACTATATAAAATGTGTTCGCACTTGGTGTTAAGAGTGGTGTTCCGAATGAATTTTGGCATACATTTGGACTAGATTCACTGTGCTAACACCACTGCGCTAACACCACTGCCTACACCAAGTACAATCAAAACTTTCTAAGGCCCCAAAGTCCACATTCTAGATGATGAACACAATGATTGAGGATGATGTTCGTCTAAATAACTCTTCACTTATTCAAAGTATTTAAATTAGTAAAATCAACCTTCTTTTAGAATCAATTTGATGAAATCGAGGTCAGTAATATATGCAAAAAGCTAAATTATGTAAGAAGGATATGACCGTGAAAGGGTTGAGGGTTGATAGAGATGAAAAAACTCACAAGCCAACAATGTCGAAGTCCCAAACATCGACTCCATACTGAGACCTGGGCTTGGCATTGCAAAACACTCCTTGCCATGGACTCGTCTGAGCACAGGGTGGGAATTTCTCAATTTGCCCATTCCATCCTGCCAAGTTGTGCTGCAGGTCTGGTGTCCTATTGTTCCATGCACCCCAAAGCTGCTCCAACGCATACACTGTCACCACCAATAACCACATCACCACAATCAACGTATTCATTAAAATGGAAAAATTTCAAGAAATTCGCATTTCTTTTGTCACTCAGATCAATACTGTTCGAAGTTTTGAGAGCTCTGTGCACTTGAATATCACAATTTCGGCACTTAGAAATACACCAGTTTAATGAAAATAAGCATGGCTGTCGACAGCCAATAGAGTCCCCTCAACCATGCATGCAACAACAGAAAAAAAATCCCACAATATTACCTCATACAGTCTTTCACAAAATGAAATCTAGGAAACCATAGCATTATTAACGAACGCAAGCGGGGGCTGTTTAGAAACCAGTGTAGCTAAGCTAGGTGCAATTATCTTGCAGGTCTGTTTGCTCAACTCTTTAAATAAGGAAAGATTCATGATTTTCATACAACCATTCTGATTAAAACATATTGCACAAAGTATAATTAACATAGTGAATATCTTTATACCTATTAGATTCAGTACGTGAAGAGATTTGCATGTGTTGATTCAAAAGAAAAGGAAAAAATTGAGAAAAAAGAAACCCCATACAAACTCTTGAAAATTGCAACGAAAACATGTGGCCTAATAAGGGCTTCTTCATCCTGAAGGGTTGAGGATTAAGAGTCGGATATCTAGAGAATTTTCTGCCCCCGGTGCATTGCTTTATAATGTAACGACACAAGCGCGAGCAAAAGCATGAAATGCACAAGAATCATAATAATACAATGACAAGCATTACAAGGAGTGCTGTTTCATGCGAAGCACAGTATCAGGCTTACGGTCATGTTTGGCGTAACTGTTCCAGGCCATCTGCGCCGCACCCGAACTGAAGCAAATCCCGTGGTACACAACAACTAAATCGAACAAAATGGTCGCAAAAAGTGTCTGCATGGCCATAATGCGCAGTGCTTCAACTTCAAGTCCTTTCAATCTCGCCCACAACCATTCTAATTGCGAGAATTCCACCACAGAGCCATCCAAATCCTCGTCTCCCTCCCTCTCCAGCTCCCTACAATCCCAAATCCCAAACCCCAAACCCCACAAATAAATTCAAATTCCTGAATCCATCGCAAACACAACATCGCATGCAGGTCCAGAAAGTTGTCTCTTAGATTTGAATCGTGCGATTGAGAAATCAAAGAGACAGTTCTCTCAACGAATTCAAAGAGACACATCTCCGCAATATTTGACTACGTACAGTATGCGCTTCGACAATTCAACCATGAGCTCCAAGAATTGAAGAATTCTCGGTTGTGAGTATGTTCAAATGCAAGCTAAAGGTGCTAGCTCCTCACTAACCTGCAGAAGCGGATGGAAGCAACCACGCCGAGCCACTGTTCGCCATTTTGAGCTTGAACTTGTGGCACCAATGCACGTCGGTGCAAAGCGCTTATGAATGTTGGGAAACTTTCTGTGATTGGGAAGTGTTTGATGACAGAATCGGAAATTGGGACTTGGAACTTGTTGTCGCAGGGGTGCAATTGTCACTTTCGGAAGGAAAATGTTGGGAAGCCCTGTGAAAAGAGTCGGAAATCGTGTGAATGCGGTTGATGTGCTGCATGCATGAACTTCGAGAGAACTCCATGATTAGCGATTTAGCGGGCAGCCAGAGAAATTATAATGCTTTGATTTAAAAGGTAGAAGGTGTAGTTTGAAAGCTAAAAGCATCACCACGACTGAGGTATCCCCACATAAAATACCCACATAAAATAGACACTTTTCTTTAAACCAACAATTTTAAACACAATTCAGAAAAAATATCATGTCACAACTTAAACTAACAAAAGCACAAGTGAATGCAATTGATTTGAGAATTTTTTGAAGTCTATATGAATATACTACAAATTTTTGAAATTGCGGTTATAAGAATACCTATGATTGACACTATACTACCCTTAATTAGACATCCTTGAAGTACAAAATGCTACAACCTTTATTGGTTGCTTCAAATAATTCTTCAACTTCCATTGGTTCCTTTTAAAAACTAAAATTGAGTTTAAGAAAACATGGTCAATTTCATTAAAATGGCCCAAAAATTGTGTCAATTAGGAAGGAAATGATTGGAAAGATGGCATTGGGGGAGAAGAGATATGTGATTGCATACTCATTTGGGCTTATTAAGGGCTACATTGGCATGTGTATGAATTGAACACAACATGAGGCATTGCACATATGGCCTCAATATAGCATAAAACAAAATGGTACACAAAATATTGTCATTTTAATGAAATTGACCATAAAGGCTTTGTCATATTTGGGTCAAAGAGCACTTGTGAAGACCTCTATTCTATCTCATGGCAAGTGGCTCATATTGCAAAAGGGTGAAGATACCTTACAATACATCCAAATCAACTTGCCATGATTTCAAGTCATTCTATAGTTGACAAGCCTTCCAATTAACATCTTGTCTCCCACCTTTAAACATCAAATGTGTTCCTTAAAATCATGAATTGATCAATTACAAGTAGAATGAAGCAAAATAAAACTAAAATTTAAATTTGACATGTTTATTCTTAGCATTGTAGGATGGTGGATGAAATTTGAAGGACTTTGAGCAACTCCCAAACACTTCAAGAGAACACAACCGTTGTTCTAAGTTACATCATTTCTTAGCATTTTGCTTTTAGCCTTTTTTTTATCAATGTCACACTTTCAAGTAAAAAGCCAAAGAGGATTGATGCTTTGGTTGCTCTTTTCTTGGATGATTGAAGGGATGGGACAATGAGGTTCCCTTTTGAGGTTTAGTTCCCTCATGAATGACATGGAAAGGGCACAACACCTATAGGAATTCTCAATTTCAAAGTTCAATTTGTGAAATATAAATTTGAAAACTGAAAAAACATTACACCTCAGGAATGACATGAAGGGAAGCATTTATCAAAAAATGAAAATGTTGACTTTAAAGGATTAAAAATCAAATATAAACTTTCAAGATTTTACTATTTATCAAAAATAACCTTGAGTTCTAAAATTAAGATATAAATTACAAAGTAAGATCTTAGAGCACCACAAATCTACCTTAAAAAAAAGATTTAAAAATTGGCTTGGCTTCAATAAGATTCCTAATTTTAGTATGCATGATGCACTGTGACAAAGCACTCTTTTGGTGTAAAATAGTAAACACAAACCATGTGATAATCATTTTTAATATTTTCTTTTGTAGTTAAGTAATTTTGATAGTCTCAATTGTTAGAAAATTGCACTCCACTTCAAAATCATTCAAAAAATTACTAAGGTGAATTTTGAAGTTTATTAAAGTAGCACCAAGTAGTGCACTAAGATTTTAAAAATTAAAGAAACTTGTGTACGTGAGCATGCACCCCCCACCCCCACCCCTTGCTTTTTAAAGAGTGATGGATAAAATAATGCAAGAGTATGAGAAAAAAATGGATATAGTAGTGCAACATAATTTAATCTCGATCAATTGAATTGGGTTGCAAGAATTGTGATACTGAAGGACATCTTGCCTAGTTATAATTCTCTCCTCTTCATGGCCAATGACCATTCATGAATCTTCCGAGTTGATTATCAAGTATAATTAATTTTTTTCTTTATATTTTCAGGTTTCTAATATCATGGTGTTATTAAATAACATCTTGAAATTTATGTCCCTGCACTTTGGTAGAAAGCTCAGCATTTTTCCTTGCCAAATTGAAGATTTGTGTCCATTTTAAAAATTGTTTATGGAATCAAGGAATGCAATGCAGCACTTTATGGGCAAAATTAATTATGTTTTAAGGAAATTATTTACATAAAAGAAGGCACTGAAATGAATAACAATTAACTAATACAAGTAATATGTAATATAATTAGATGAAACTTTTCAGAAAAACACAACTTGAAGTCATCTTAGAGGTGAAAGATTAGAGATTTATTAGGATTTATGCAAAGAAGTCATTTTCCATTTGACAAAGGGACATGATTCCACTTTCCCTATTCATATTGTGGTGTGAAGTCATGACCTACTTTGTACAATGATCATCCATTGCTCCATAGTTTAGCTAGAAAAAAAATGAACAAAACTAAAATTTAGTGTAGTTTGGTAGTCTTTCTTTGTATAATACAAGGCCTTCTCTAATTTTTTTCCTCTGTTGTAGCAATTAACAAAGGTAATTATGGAGACACCAAATCAATTTTTTGCACATAGCATGAGCTTTTGAAGAAAGCTTAGTTTTTTTAGTCTTTCTTTGTATAGTACTAGAACCATGTAGGAGAACCTCACAAGGGAACCGTGTTCCCCCATCTCTCCATCCATCCTAGGGAGGAGCAATGAGGGGGGCAATCCTTTGAAAAGGGGGATACCATACATGAAGGTTTGATTTAGCACTAAGGTGCTGAAATTGAATTTCCATGTCAGATTGATTTTCAAAGTTTCATAGCATTGTTAACCGCTTTGATTTCATGCATCCTCTGTGGAGGAGGGATAATGCCTCCGTGGAATCCAAAGAGATAATTCAATTATAATTAATCAGTAAGATGACTGGTTGGCAAAGTAGCAGTTGCTGTGTGAATGAGGACGTGGTGACTCCGAGTCCGTGATAGTTGTGGGAGCCGAACTGCCGAAGGTTCTATTCACTACAGTAACTCACTGTTTTGCAGACAAAAGGTCTGGTTGCGGTTGCTGTTCTCCACGTGCAGAAAGTTGATAATCGGCAAGAATCGTCTGAATAAGGGATCGAGGCTGGGGTGAAAACATGAAACACCTCAGTACAGTACGGTACTGACCATGCTGCATTTGGGGTACTACTGACTCACAGTCGACCATGGACTTTTGAAAAATAACCAAAAATTAAAAATTAAATATGAATAATAAGTAGAACTTTACAAATAATACACTTCCAGAAATTGAGACCTAAAAAAAATTTACCCCAAAAGATGCATCCATTAAGATATGTTTTTTTTATTTATTTGGTTTGTTTGTCACATTGAGATCTTCTGGACTGTGCATCCTCTGGTCGCGTTCTTGGTACTGTTGGAAAGCTCTCAACGAGGAGGGATGCACAGGCTTTGCTACGTGACGTTTGGACCTATGGTATAAAAGTTATAGAATTTTGAAGTTTTTATGAGTAAGAAAATTAGAAAAATACATTTTCTTTTGACTGTAGCAACGACATAGGGCACACTAGTATGTATAAAAGAGTCAATGGAAAATTTTGGAAATTTTTTTTTTTGCTTGTTTAACCCCTAAAGGACCGCATGACAATTGAACGTACTCAAGTGATTTTGGTATATGAAGTCATTTTGGATGGATGTTCTTCAAATTTTGAGACTAGGTGCAAACATGTATCCCCATAATGGAAAAAAATAAATTCTGGATTGGGTGCCCAAATCAAAAGTTATATTGCCCTAAACTTTTGGGCAGCCCGGGTACCTTTGAGCAATACGTGCAAAACTCCTCCTATGATTTAAAATTTGGCAAATATGTAATCTGTGTGATACAAGATGCAAATGTAAAAAAGAACCCATGTATATTGTAAAAAATCACTTTAGGAGGAGTTCAAGACAATTGACCATGCTAGGTAAGATTTTAAAAAGAATTTGTTTTTCTAATCTCAAATGTTATGATCTTTCAATATATGTAGTCAAAGTTTCTAAAAAAAATTCTATACATTTGGTGAGCATGATAAATTGTAAATAGTTTTTTTTCTTTTTTTTTGTGAAGTGTGAATGGAGTTCATATTATCTTTGGCTTTAAAAATACATAGCATCATGAGCTTATATGTTAATGGATTTGAAGAATTGCCATGGGATTTCAAGAGTGTGTAAATGTTAAGTTCTTAACAGTTAAACCAATGAGGATTTAGACAGACGCTTTAGCAAGTAGATAAATAAATCTCCTCTTCTCATTTTGCTCTTTCTCAATTTCTAGTGTGTGGCAGTAGTTTTGAAAAATGTGTGTGTATTTTCAATGAATCATTTTTTGTAATAAGAAACTTTAAGCATATATTTATTTGAATTGTGTGTGTAGTCCCAGTGATTGGATATCATTGTGTGTGAGTATTATTTAAGATCCAAGTCCTAGTGATTGGGCATTATTTGTATGCTGTGTGTAATTTTTTGTGAGAAGAATTCTTAATTTCTAGTACTTAAAGCAGTTGTGTGTATGTATTTTTTATTAAATTGTCATGTTTTTTTGTATAAGAGTGGAGTATTGTGTGATCTTAATAAGGCTTGAAGCAATTGTTACGAGTGAGAGGATTGTATTTAAAACAATTGTTTGTGATCATTTCATTGAATGGTTGTACCAATCTGTGTAAACTTTAAGCGTTGTATGTGATGATTATGCTTAAAGATGTATTGATAGAAATAGTTTGATGGCTTAAAGCATGTTGTAAGTGAAGCAAAGAAATAAATATTGAGTCCATAGTTTGTGTGATTGTATTCGGAAATTCCAATGATTGGGTACTTTAGAGAATTGTGAGTGTATATCCAAGGATTGATAAGTGGAAATTAAGAGAATAGTTTGATGTTATATTAACGATAGTGTGATTGATTTTATATTGTTATGGAGTTTATAAAATGAGCATTAGTATTGATAGCATTGTGTCTGTGAAAGCTTAAAGTAGATGTGTAGTTTGATAGTGAATTGGTGAGTTGGATTGTTCAGATAGAATGGCTCTAAGCAAATTAGTACAGAAATGCTATAAGCAATTGTGAAGACCTGTAATTGATTGCAAATATAGGAATACTAACAATGGTTTGTTGAATGACGAATGACGCTTAAGCACTTATTGTGAACCATGCTTTAAGCAAATGCAACAAGAATTGGCTACTATTGTGCCTAAAGTTAAATGTCATGTTGACCCTCGCTTAAGCATGCTTCTTGCTTGAACCTCCACACTAGAATAAGACAGGGACCACATACTTGTATTGTTGCGTTCATATGGATCAAACAAAAACTAGAATTGGCTAAGTGAGTGAATCCTTTATCCAAGACTAGGGGCTATTATAGTTATATTTTCCATTTAAGAATTGAGTTTATGAGATATTTAGAACTATTTGTAAATGTTACTTCAATCAAAAAATGTTATATTATTTTATCATTCTTTAGACTTAAAACCCCTATACTATAGTCATGGGTTTTGCAAAATAAGCAAAAATCTAGACTACACATTCCATAGTAATCTTAGTAAAAATTTGTATGGCTAAATTTTGAAAAAAAAAATCATTTTTTTCACGGTGCCTTGAAATATGAATGTTTTTCACAATTTGTCTTCAAATTTTGCCTTGTCCTTCAAGGGTTAAATCGTCAAAAAATAGTAACATTCACACTAGAGCTATTATGTGAGTCTAGGATCATGAGTACATGAGCATAAGAGTCTACACACTTATGTTATAGGTGTCTATATTATAGAAACCTTCCAAGATTATATGATATCTATGTTATAAATACTTATATTACAGATGTTTATCTTATAAGCACCTTCAATAATTGAAGGATATTCACTTATACATATACTTAAGGCTCATATGCTTGCATTTCTATACTCACATGCTAGCATTGTTAAAAACATTCCCAAAGGAAATTTCAAAATTAAATCTTTTAAACAAATTATTTAATGTTGACAAGATTTTATCAAAGATAAGTTACAAAAAATAAATTTGGATGTATAAGAATGCACATACAATGAAGCCTTCTATATGGAGTACAAGAATTATTTTTTTAAGAATTACTTTGATAAAGTGTTGAAAACCTAATAGGGGTAATACGGCATCCAAATTTTCAAGTAAAAATCATTGCTTTAGACTCATTACAATACGACAGACTTTAAATGTGATAATTTAGAGAAATTGAACAATAAGTAATTAATATTTTTTTATACAAAAATATAAATTGAATTATACACTATTCATCAAAAGTACTTGCCAACGTGCTTTTTGCTCATTGTTGCCAATGTGCTTTTTTAACTACTACTAGCTCTTGCATTCATACACAAAATCAAGGATCCCACCTTTGTCAAAAAAATGTGTAAATTGGCAAGCTATCAAATACTTCTTCACTCTAATAAAACCCTACCAAATTTTAAGGGCCCAATTCCACTTGGTCAAAAGATAGTGCTTTTTTGAAGTGCATGACCCATATTCTAAGCTACCATAGAATGCCAATGACTATTATAATCTTTTCAATGGCACAGTCAAATGTTTTAAGAATGTTCCTACAGCTTTGGGCTAAAAGCTACTACCAATTTAAACAATGACAATTCGTAGACCTCATTTCTCTACTTGCAACTTGAATCCAAATGGAATGAGGTCATATATGACTCAAGTTTCAGCATCCAGAAATGGATGCTCCAAGTGTAAAAGACACAATGAGAAGTGCAATTATGTGAGCCTCGGATCATGAGCACATGAGCAAAGAAGACTATACACCTATGTCATAGGTGTCTATATCATTAAAAACTTTCATAATTATAGATGCCTATGTTATAGATACCTATATTATAAGTATTCATGTTATAAGCACCTTCAATGGGGGTAAGATATCTACTTATACATATGCTCAAGGCTCATATGCTTGGATTTCCATGCTCACATGCTAGCATTGTTGAGACACAAATAGTTGCAGTTACCTTAATGCAATTGCACTTGAAATTACCGGAATATGCTTTGTGGCACAATGCACGTGCATTAGAAAATGAAGATTAATCTTTCTATATTAATTGGCGTACTCTAAATGAAGCAAAATGCTAGTGGTTGTTGTGCAATTTTCACTATTCAAGTTAATTGAATTAGCACATTTTGTTGTAACAATAATACTACCTTACACTAGCTTTAGAAGTTTGTGAATTTAGAAGGTGCACTGATATGGAAGTTCTTAACATTGTAGATGACCAATGTAATGTGATCTAGACTATTTTTATACTATTTCAAATAACTGTGCAATTATCATCCACCTTTTATTCCCTTCTTATCCAATTTCCATCTAAATTTCATCTAATTTTTTTCATACTAGTTAGACCACATGCATCTATTCAAGCTCTCATATTGATTGAACTAAATATCTATATCCCGAAATTTTTTATTTTTATTTATGCATATTTTAGATTATTTTTTTGTATAAAAATATTGTTTACTTCCAATTCATAAGGAAAGTTTGTTTAGTGAAGATTCAAGCATTAATTTGGATGAATGAAAATTTCATTGTACAAAAACGTCATCCTAAAGTATTCAATTCATCATCTTCAATAATGACTCTCAAATGCTTAGAAGTTAACTTGACTAGTAAAAATATTGTTTGTATGAACCTCCAAAAACATCCACGAGAGGTTCCATATGACAACTTAGATTAGTTGTAGGTCTTTTTATGGGGCATTTACTAGATCTTTATATACCAAATTCCTACTAGTATTTTGGAAGCATTTGGATTAGATATAAACTTTCAAAAGCAAAGGTTGTAAGAGTATGTAATCTTTAAAGGTTTCTTGGGAGTAGTAAACACAATTTTATATTTGCCTCCTAGAATTCAAATTAAATACTAAAACATGGTAATATATATACCATTAAAGTGATAACTCAATAATTAGCATCTCTTGTTGGAATGTCATTATAACATCTAAACTTCTATCATATTAAAATATAGCAACAGACACTAGTATAAAACACCCCTAGATTTGAACATAGCTACATCACCTTACAATAGTAGGATTTTTTTATAATCATCATATTAGATTTTGTTAGAATTTGTTGAAGCTTGTTATAATGTATTATATTTAATATCTTTTAACAATTTTAAACAAAATCTACAAAAAAAAAAAAAAAAAGTTTAACATGACAAATTTATGCTTCAATTTGTTAAATATTGTTAAACAATACGTTTCAACAAGTTTTAACATACTAAAAAAACAAAATCCATACCAACATGACATATTTATGTTCAAATCCAAGGGTGACTTTGTACTAGTGATACACAAAGAACACATGTACTATGCCCAAGCATTTATTGAAATGCAATAAATGAATGGGCCCCTTACCAAAGTGTAAGGTAGGAGGCTTATAAAGTGACCCTTTAAAGGTTGGTCGGCCTTTTTGATGGATTTCAGATGCGTGAAAATATTTTCCTTGTTTCTCATTTGAAGAAAAATCAATGCATAATTACTCAAGTGGTTTCATATTTTTTGGAGCATTTATGAATTACTTATGAATTTCCAAAGAATTATGTAGTAAACACCTATTCTTGATCTTAGGCCTTGCAAAAATCCACACATGCACAGTCTGAAAAAAGATATGGCTTGACCAAAACAAGCACTACAGCATTCAAGAAGTAATACACAAGGGTCCAAAATGAGACCCTTACTAAACTTAAAAGGACCCTACATTTATTTAACATTTGTAAGAAAGCAATTGGGCAACCAATTCCCATTTAGAAAAATTAAGTGGACACACCATGGCTTCGAAATGGACCCTCCTTGGCTCTTATTCCATCCATTAGAAAAGTGTGAACCAACATCTGACAACCCTTAATTATGTTCTCACATTGTTGGCAGTCTGTGTAGGACCACTTACTGTCCATTTTAGAGCTTCTTACATGGTTGTTTGAAGAAGGTCGTAATAAGAGCCTCCTACCTTACTTTCTAAAATGTTAAACATGCAAAATTTTTGAAGTCAAGTACAAACTTTGAACCCCCTCTAGAATAGATTTTGAATTATTATTTTATGCAAAATTTCAAAGCGGATTGAATTAAAAGTATATTAATAAATGCAAAGTTTTATCTTCATAATCTATTTTATTGTGTATAATTTCAATGTTCATTTTATGTAAAGAATAATTATTAATTTTGTTTCAAAAATTCAAATGTTTTCATGTTGATTAATCAATCCTTCAAGAACTATCATTTGATTATTTTTCAATCACATTGCAAATACGTAGTTCATCTTTGAAATTTTTTCTAAAAAATGTAAATGTTTCAAAAGTTCAACAAGTTCATGACTTTCTTGGAAGTTTAGTTGGAAGTCCATGGCATAAAGTTCATAAAAATAAAATGCAAATAAAAAAATAATATCTTGTTGCATTGACCTTCTCATGTTGAGAACAAAAAATTAATTTGGATTTAACTTTGCAACTACTTGTCTAAATTCGCAAAAATCTTTTTTCAGATATATGCATAAATTTTCCAACTTTAGCTTCAAAAAATTGATATTACGATTGTTGATCCAATATTGATTCATAAACCTCAAGAACTCTTAGTCATTTACTATAGATGTTATTTTACTTTGATATTTTATTTCAATCCTAAAAAAACATTTTTGTCTTGTTAAAAAACTTTTACTTTAATATCCATAGTATTTTACTTTATAATTATGTTTTAAACTTTT
Organism: Antitrichia curtipendula; assembly: GCA_951230915.1. Lineage (NCBI taxonomy): Eukaryota > Viridiplantae > Streptophyta > Bryopsida > Hypnales > Leucodontaceae > Antitrichia > Antitrichia curtipendula. Next base: position 21,913,236 of record OX579642.1, read on the forward strand.
ATTTTTTACTTTTACATTTTTATCACCTATATATATTTAGATATGCATCATTTTTTACAAGACATCATATTTAGTCAACTTATTTAGTGATTATATTATAATATATTGGTGCCCACCTCTAGTGCAAAGTAATTGGATCCCAATGGCTTTTTATAAGATGGATCTGTGTAGACATTGGCTCAAAAGTGGGCACTGCCAAATGGGATCAAGGTGTCAATTTGCACACGGTGAAAATGAATTGGGGAAGAATCAAAGGATAGAAAGAGAATATAAAAATTCAAATTATGATAGTAGATATACCGACAAATACAAACCGAAATACCCCCATTATCATGACGAGCACAAGTCAAAGTACAACCATGACCTGAAACCCAGCAGCAGCCGTATGAGCCACATTCACCACCGCCATCCCACACGCAATTACAACAACGACAAACGACCATATGCAGATTTGCCCTTATCACCATCGAGGTCCTACAAAAAAAGAAGCCCAAATCGGCCTTATAGTGAAACAGTGCACGAGGATGTTGAAGAAGGCGAGTTTGTGAATTTGAGGATGTCTCCGGAGCAAGCTTTTTCACCGCCATTGTTGTCACCTTCACCGAAACGAAGAAAATTGACTGACAACAACAAGAGCGACGACGCATTTAACTACGATGATGATACCCAATTGCCCGATGACGATGATACCCAATTGCCCGATGATGATGATGATGATACCCAATTGCCCGATGATGATGATGATGATACCCAATTGCCAGAAGCAATCGTTGAAGTTTTTCGAGAAAATCAGCAAGGAATTAGAAGTGGGTCTGATTTGGAAGATCCTTTAGGTCCTCCCCCCGAGGATCCTGAAACGAATACGCAACATGAAACATGCAATGCAGCTGAGCCTGAGGTCAAAATTTGTTTGTCTTGTGAGAAAATCAACAAACACCTCCGCGGAGCTCTGAAGGAGAAGGCAGCTTTGAAACATGCAATGCGCATTTTGCACGAGAAATATTCTGAAATGAAAGAAGCCAAATTCAATTTTATAGAGAGCATCAAAAATATAGAATCGCTTGTATTCACGAATAGCACGAAGACACAAATGTAAAAAAAAGTGGTTGTGAGTTATAATTTAATGATAAATTTTCATGACTGTTATGCTTACAATATTATCTCAAGTCTCGTCTCAAGTATTGTACTTCAAAAAAAGAAGGTTGGAATGCATTACTTAGCATTTGAGTTTCAAAAAGTTCATTATTTGTGTTTTGGTTTATCCTCTCGAGTACCGTTTTGGTTAAAAGTGCCCACTTTCACATCCGTAAGGGGTGCAATGAATCACTTGATAAGTTTCAAAGCAAATTGTACACTTTGTGAATAATTGGAATTCAATAAGTACTAGCTTATATGTACTACAAGAGAAATGTGTGTATGACAAATCACATGGATTCCCCTTGCACTCTAGGTTTCCATTGTGAGTGTTGGATGAAATAATCAAATGATATTTCTCCAAGATGAAAATTTGATGGATTTTGTGACAAGGATCATGATACTATATTATATATAATTTATTTATTATTAAATAATAATATTTCATTTTGAATAGTTGATATTTTATTTTATGAACTTTTCAAAGTGAAATTTCTAAATGTTTTATCACCTTGATGCTAGTCAACATTACAATTCAACAAGTCCAGTGCCCAATTTTTTGGCAACTCTCCAAAAGTTAACTTTATGTTTGGATGATGGAAAAGAGCTTTTGGGCAAATTTCAAATCAAAAATATTTCATTCATGCAAAATAGTATCTTAACCCCTCAAGGCCCAAGGCCTTTTGAGGTTTAAAAACATCATTGCTTTTGAAGTGTTATAGTCCAAAATGTCATTAAGGTATAGAAATCTCAACCGTACAATCTTGTAGTGTATGTGTTGTAGATGATGTGATTCAAATTTAGAATCTAGCAACACATTTGAAGGTGAAATTCAATTTCAAAACCTACTCAAATGAAAAACAATTAAACTATTAAGCCATTCAAAACCTAGCATACATATACATTGGTGAAAGAAAATATCATTCAATTGACTCGTTGTGTTTGCAAATGGATTTGAAATGTAAAAAAATAGCAAGAAAAAATGCATCTGAGGCTAAACCTATTTCTACTAAAATGCTTCTCAGTCAATTATAACTTCTTGGATTGATATGAAATTTTAGCCATACAAACTAGACTAGTATCTACAACTTTCTCAGAAAAAAAAAAATTGAAAACGGACACTGTATAAAGAAGATACAAGCAGCCAAAGTTCATTGCAATCCAAAAATGTCAAGATTTTGAACTTCGAATTGCTCCCAAACATTCAAAACAACTTGGATTGACATTAAAATCTTACCACAATAACTAGACTTCAATAAATTTTATTTAAAACAATCATTGGATGAAGGAAATAAAAGCCCCAAAAGTTACAACCATCAAATGTAGTTTGGTGAACTCAAATTGAACCTTTGAACTTCAATTGGCTTATAAGAAATCAATACATCTTGGATTGATCTGAAAATTTTATAATACAAACTGCAAAAGGGACAAAACTTTTCCAACAAGTTTTATTGAATTTGGACATTGGATGCAAAAGTTATAGCACTTTGAATTGGACTTGAAACTATGTGAGGACACTTTTGGTCCCCCTGGGCGGTGAGGGGTTAATATTAATCACTAAGTGCTAACCATCCACTAGATGGATGACAAATCTAGAAAAAAAATGCACTCCATCCAATTAATATTCATTATAGAAACTTCAAGAAAAAACATTAAATATATCCTTTGACATAATTATTGATATATAAATTTGGAAGAATGACAAATATTTATCTCAAAATATTAAAATTAATCTTATTATCTTTAGTGCTTAATATGGCAGTGCCATCCTATTTTGAAGAATTTTTGGGTGATTTCCAATGACTTCATCTATTAATTCAAATTTACAAATGCTTCCCGAAATACTCTAATTTCCATTCCATACAAAAATTCCCACTTGTAAAGCTATAGAAATCCTTTAAGGAACTTTCAAAAACCTTGGTGTGAAACTAAGATGAACAAATTCTTTGATTTAGGCCAAACTAGAAATTGATTGGAGTTACAGATATTTATTTCTTTTCAAGCAGATGTGAACAAGTAAAAGGTAGAAGGTCCTAAAAGTGACTGGGGTCTTCAGATCACTCCTATAAAAGGTTCAAAGATGGTTACATTCAAACCGAATAATTGTCAAGAAAGAGTCTACAACTTGCCTCCAAATCATATTCAAACAAAATGGGAAGTATCGAAATAGACAATATTAGGACCACAAATGGATGAAAGTAACATATTTTTTTTAGCACATGAGGTAAATCATAAATAGTAAATCATAAATGAAGCAATAAAACTTGCAAGTCCATTAGATGATTTTCAGCCTATGGGGAAGGCTGTGAGTTCCCCAGAGTTCCTAGCCCCTGGAACTATGTTGCAACAGCTGCTTGACATGGCACATAGACTACCATGTCATATAAAAATATTATATTTATTTTTTCATTTTTTCATTTTTTTAATAATTTTTTTCAATTTTTTTTCCTGATTAGTGTTGCTCTTTAACTATCGTGGGAACAACGTAGGGAATGGGCTTAAAACGGCCCTCCCAGCCCTCCAAATCTCATATAATGATATGTGCAAAAAACAATTATGGAAAATTTTGTTAAAATGGTGTCATTCCGCAAACTTTGGCACTTCTATGGTTTGGACTATGCAATCTAAAAGCTATACCTATACTAAAATGGCACTTTTGCGATTAAATGACGCGGTCTAAAAATGGCATATAAAATATCACCATTTTAACATAATTCTTTATAAATAGTTGTGTTGGGAGCAAATTGTAGACTCATGAGTGTGCAAGTAAATACAATATATCTTGCTTTGGAAACATTATGGTCCAATCACTAGACTGAGCCATGGGATTCTTGCCATTGCTATAACTCAAATAACAACCTACTTGCCTTTCACTTTGAGAAATTATAACTAAATGCAGACTGGTCCTAAAATTATAAATCTTTTTGCATTCATTTTTTTTGAATTCATTCTTCTTTCACAAATTTTTTACTAGAAGTTGTTTCATTGTACCTAAGTTATCCATTCCCTCCAATTTCCCTTTAGCTGGTAAATGGTCGCTTTTTGATAAATGGTCCATTGCTTTCTGGATTGCTTATTTTATCGGATCTAGGGACAAGGAGCTTGCGCACATGCCCTTCAAAGTAACAAGTGCCAACGTTTTCTGCCATGTTTTATTTGGCGAACTGGTAGGTGGAACCCTAGAGGACTTGACAACCACCAAGCGTGGAGGAGGGTGAAATTATTAGCCGAGCCGTGGAAAACAGTGCCTAGAAGTTGAGCGAGGATATCATTTGTCACCTTCATAAAGAGGGTTAGGGAAGATTGATCCCTATATTGCCCAATATTTTACCCATATTTACTACATACAATAAAATTTTCAATTTTGAATTAATGTTTGCAATCAAAGGCTTCAAATAAACCTAGGGATGCAAAGAAATACAAAATTTAAGCAGAACAAAATAGGGGGCAATTTTTAAATTGAAGGTGAATGCACCCATTCCCATCCTTGTACCCAATTCCGGCACGATGTACCAACACAATACATTCTTACTAAAAATGTGCACCCTTGGTACATCATGACGGAATTGGGTACAGGGGCGGTCTTCACTTTAGGGCAATACAGGGATCAATCCTCCCTGGCCTACAAAGAGACGTTTTACCGTCGGCGCCCCCGTTGTTTCTGCCACATCATCTCCCGCCTTTGGAAAAGGCGGGAAACACAATATGAACCTCCTTCACCCTGTCGTTTTTGGCGCCCGTTTTCTTTGAAGTTTACCGTAGAGGCCTAAACGGTCGCCGTTTGCTTAACAATCTGCATCGTCCGGTTCATTTTTTTGCCACAGACTCAATTGATACACACATTGGATCGGTTCACCAGTATTTCGAAAAATTCGCAGAGAAAACATGTGCTCTACTCTCTGATTTCGAATTTCTCTGTTTCCAATTCTCGCAACCGTCCTCCTCGGAGCTTGATTCTGAACAAGGCCGTGACATTGTAGAGAAATTTTCCATAGAATTTGTAGCTTTCGTTGAGAACGATGGCGTCAACTTCAAAGCCAACCGGTTGTTACAAATGTGGCAAGTCAGATCACTGGTCCCGAGACTGTCCCTCGCAGCCCGCATCCGTGACTCCAGCTCTCGGAGCTTCAGCATCAGCAACAACACCATCGTCATCAGCATTTTCAAAGGCAGCTGGGACACAAGGCGGCACACAATTAGGGTCACAAGGGGGGTTTCAGAGGTGGCAAGGGAACAATCAGGGTTATAAGAGGAAGGAGCCGTGGAGTAGAGGAAGCTCAGGCTCTTTCGTTGCGAAGGAGAAGCCCGTGAAGGTCCCCGTGCCCCCCCGGCGCATGCCGAAGCTCACCCCAGACTTGCTTCTGGGCGCCGATGGGTTAGGGTACGTGCTGGAGAAGATCCCTCGCCAAGTTACCATCAAAGGGCGTGGTCATGAGGTGGAGGATCTCAAGAGCCTATTGGAAGCGTATCTGCGGTGGCACCAAACGCTGTTGCCATATTATTCGTATTCTCAGTTTGTGGAGAAGGTGGAGAAAGTGGGATCCAGCAAGCGTGTTCGGGTATGTTCAACCGCTTGCTACAGTGATGCCTTATTTCTGCGTTCCTTGCTGTTGTTTGAAAATTCGAAATCGAACGTAGAGGATACTATTTGTTTCACTTTGGACATTAGCTATTGTAAATGTGCGGTGTTTGGGAGATCAGCTTAGAGCCGTGGAGAGATCACTTGCTTTAGAAGAGCCAAATCTGTTGAGATATATGTTTTATCAATTTGTATGAGTCTCTTATACAATTTCAAAGTGCGAGGTTGTAGACTTCAATAAGTGACGGTTAAACAACACCATTTCCATTAAAAAATCAATGGACATGTACATGAGAGACAGGCGTGTTTTCACCACTGTCTAATATGTCCAGCCAAGTGTATGATTAGATGAATTGCTGATGGTAACAGGGTTCAGGACATGATCAGGTCCCTACCAGTTTTAGTATCCTCTACCTCTGCATCTTTGACATGGATTTTGTTTGCGTGTTTGATGGTCAATTATGATGTTTCACTAAGACTCTCAATGGCTATCGTCATGTGTGACAGCTTTGCGTTCGAGAATTGCGTCAGAAAGTCGAGAAAGGAGAGAAATTCTCTGATGTAGACATGAACCCAGTGGAGAAAAAAATTGATGGTCAGTTGCTCCTCACATGGCATTTTTTCTTAGCATTTTTTTTCATTCAGTTCAGTGAATGTTTCAATGCAGGAAACAGCTGCGAGTTGGATACCTCTGAACATGATAAAGTTTCCTGAGGCTCTGACGCCTTGTTTTGAACTCGTTATGGACTTGGATGTGGTAGTCCAGCCCATGGTTATCCGAAACAATCTGCAAGTTAGTATGAGACAAGAAGTTAAAATTTTAGGATTTTAGACTTAAAAATCAAAATCTTATCCACCCGAAAATCATGTTTGGTACCTACTTTGCAAGTATAGTCTTCAAGATTTGCCGTACACTCAGTTTGTTGTTGATTAAGGGTGCTAAATGCTCATAACCGTCAAAGATTTAGACTTCAGCGTTTCATTATGGTAGTCTTGCAATTGCATTCTACAGTCATTTGCTCACACTCAGACTTCCGTCACGCAGAGGAGCCGGTAATGAGATATGAAACAGACAGTGACGAAGAGGAGAATCACGCTGACCCGCCAGTGGACGTATTGGAGGAGCACCTCCGTGAGGCAACATCAGTCGGAGTCCCAGAAGCTGCATTTGCACCCACTATTAGACCTGTCCTTGTACTCGGGCAAGAGTCTATTACTGTGATCCAGCAGGACATCAAGGAAGAGCAGCGTGCACGAATGGAGGCCAACAAGCAGAAAGCACTTGAACGAGCCCGAGCTCGCAAACTGGAATTGGAAAAGGCCAATTCCGCATCACCACCTTGACACATTATTACTTGCGTAGTTGGCTGTAAGGTTCTTTGGCTTACCATCCACATTGTACATTATTTTCCTGATGCCGAAGAGGAGCTCAGGTCTGAAGTGAAGTTTTCCAGGTTTATCTCTTCAATTGGGGGCTTGGCACCTGCCCAGAGTATAGTAGACCCATTAGGTGTTCGTAGCCCATAATGTTCGGGTTGTAAAATCAATCAATTGTTTAATGAAACTGTTTTCTGCTTTCATGCTTATTTTCTTCTCCGTGGTGTAATGCCGCCCATTTCCCCCTTGTTGGAAGTGAACTCTTCGACATGCGTGTCCTTTAGATGTTGTATGCTTTCCTCGCATGAAAGAGGATCAGGCCGTTTCATCTTCCGACTGTTGACCGATTCTATAAGACTTATTCCATACTGCTGCCGTTTGTGGAGTGGCACCCAAATCACCGTTTTCTTGCTTAGCCGTAAAGTATGTCCGTATGTGACGTCCTCAGGTGTGTGACTTCAGCTTGGTCTACGAGCAGAGCAAATCTGACTTCTGTTCACTTCAGTTGTTTAGAATGTGCATACTGACCAACTTAGGTTCAGTTTTTTCCGTGACTCGTTGGTGCGCAGCATAGGTATCACTTGCTGTTGAGAAGCAGATCTCTCAGCACCTCTAGCTTTGGGCCGCTATAACTCGGAGGGACGACGATGTCCATCAAACTAAACGGCAACACGATTATCGGTATTCGAGTGAGCTGATTGGAGATTGAACACCAAGAGCTTTCAGTTGTGGAGATATTTCTTAGCCGAACTACTGTATATGACGAGATAAGTGGAAAGTAAAAGGAGAGCCGGTGTTAATGTATCCCATACGTTTTGGCAATGGCGGAGACAGATTGTGGGTACAAGAAGGGCTGGTTGAGATTGTGGAAGCATACCTTTCTCGGCCTTTTGGCTAAGATCAAGTGTAGTATCTGTTCTTATCAGTTTAATGTCTGATACGAGGCTCATTGAGCCTCATGATATTAATCTAATTTTTCTTGGGTGCGGGTCCATTGGGCAGCTTGCTGTCCGGCCCCGCGCGCGTCGCCTTGGTTTCGCACTATCTCCTCGGCAGGCGCAGCCCTCCTTTCCTCTTCCGAGGGGTCCAAATCCAAAACTCCAAACAGTAAAGACCGTTTGACAGCGCTCGGTATTAGCGTATACATAAAAGTTCCAGTTTTTGAAGTAATTCTGGGAGCTTTGTGTTATCATTTTTTGATGTTGCGTGGCTTGTGTTATTTTGTTGTCTTTTCAAACTACGGTGGCCATTAAGTCTGGTCCTAAAGAAACATTCCCAAATGCAGTAAAGAATTATTCCCGAATGGAGTAAGTCCATAAATAGCTGATACCAATGACGGTGAAGAGGGCCCACCACAGCATATTTCAGTGATACTGTACAGTACCCGGAAGTATTGTTATCAATGTTGAAGTAGTACTGTACAGTACCCGGAAGTATTGTTATCAATGTTGAAGTAGTGGCTAACTCAGAATTAGAATAGTAAGTGCTACTTCCAAGTGACAGTACTCCCAGTGAATTATCATTAAATAGAGCGATCTACTAGTTACCTGAAGCTCTCCACCTTATCCACACCCAAGATTAGGTGTTGGACACCTAATTGGGATAATATATACTATCATCTTCCCCGTACCAGGGGATAGGTATTCTCTTGCTCATTTGTGTTGTTTGATATACTTAAAGCCTGTGCCTTCATCTTAACACGTTATCAACACGAGACTCTCTCAGATCTCTCATTTGTTTATTTTAGTTTTCATTCTCCCTTGTCTTTATAGCCTTCCCGCCCTAGTTTTCTCTATCGATGGCAATGCCTATAGCAAAACGTCCCAGGGAAGAAAAAGCACGTGTTCAACCGTTGCTTTTTGAGGCGTTGGAAGCTGGCGGGAGCAATTACTTGGAGTGGAGCATCGATGCCAAATCTTATCTGTATGCGGAGGGATTGGATGGTACCTTGACGAGAACAACGGGCGATTTGCTTGATTTGGAACCATCATCTTTCAAGTGGAAGGTGCTTCTTGTTCCGAGGTGACACTTAGACTTCTCCCTTCGACAACAGTACATTCAAGTTGATCATCCAGCCGAATTGTGGAAGCAACTTGAAGCCAGATTTCACCATGAGAAGACAAATTTTCTTCCTCAAGCCCGCAACGATTGGATTCATTTGGGTGTCTTGGCTTTTTCTAACCTTTTGGCGTTCAATGCAGAGCTGCACCGGATCACCGCCTAGCTGCGCTTATGTGGAGAGACAATTTTCGATAAGGAACTCATTGATAAGACTCTATCCACCTTCTCTCCTATTTTTGTTCTTTTAGTACAACAGTACCGCAATATGAAGTTTAACACTCACTCTTAGTTGATGTCTTATCTTTTGCTTGCGGAAAAGCAACAACTTCTCTTGAAGAATGTTGAATCCAAGCCTGCTAAGGAAGTACACACAATGGAGATACTAATACGTAGGCTAGGGAACATAAAGACGCAGCAACGGTGGAAGCAACATCAGAAGCAACAGTCTTCCTCAAAACCTAGAGATAAGTCCAAAATCTCTGACAAACCTAACTCAATTGATTCAAAGTCTGATGTTAAGTCTTATGATATCCGGACATGTCACAAGTTTGGTAGGGTTGGGCACATTGCTAAGGACTGTAGAGCTTCTGATTACCTTTCAAAGATTTACAAGGAGTTGCAACAGCTCAAGGCTAGACAGAGAGAGGCACATACCCTTGATGCCCCCTCGATTGATGAGACAAACTTAGAAAATTATATGGTGACTACGATACAGTCCGTAGATCAACTTGATGTAGCTCTATTGGATAGTGCCACCACGCATATGATCTTGCAGGATCAAAAGTATTTTGACTTCTCCGGCCTAGCCGATTCTTGGCAAGTTTGTGGCATTACCACCATTGCAGGAAAACGGGACATGATGTTCCGTGAGGGCCAGACAACTCTGATTTTGCCTGGGAGGACCCCCCTCAAAATTGCGAAAGCAATGTATGCTTCGTCAGCCCCCGGAGCCTGATGAGGTACCGGGACCTATGGGCAAATAGAGTCTACATTTTCACCGTGGTGATGAATGGTTAAGAGGTTTTGGAACTCAGGGAAGGATAGAGATTCCTTGCCACTGCATATGTAAGAGCCAACGGCCTATATGCAATTCACATCAGCGTTACTACTGGACCGACTTTGATGCATTCATCTATTGGAATTAAGCAACCCTCGGACTTTGCTTTCTCTGTCATGTTTCCAGCCAAGACTGGATTATGGCACCTTGGAACTACAGTGTTCAGGCGTATATTGCTGTTGCTAGCAGGCCATAACATCTGACCCAGCGACACTGACAAGGTGGGGTGGGGGGGCTGCTTGTTCCTAAGGAAAGCTAATCAAGCGCCCCTCGAGGTAGACACTACCAACGGAGCTTCCACCAAAGCTACAGCGTTTACAAGGTGATGTTTGCGGACCTATTATCCCTATTTCTGGACCTTTCAGATTTTTTTAGTCCTCGTTGATGCATCCGGGATTCATTTTGAGGTATCATTGCTTAGCACCAGAAATTATGGTTTTTTCCAAACTGTTAGCTATGCTAATTAAGTACCGGGCTCATTATCTAGACTACCCTGTGAAAACTTTGAGGATGGATAATGCCCAAGAGTTTCGG